>BMAT01000364.1:3123-20707 GCA_019649035.1 Elysia marginata
AGATATATTCATGTACATAAACTATTATATGATATATATGCTAAATCTTCATGTGTATAGAATTCATTCCTTGGAAAAAAAAAGAAAAAAACTCAAAAGCAAAATAAGTTTAAGATGTCAAAATTATCTAACTTAGAAATAGAAAACTAAAGAAAGCAAAGTTTATAATGAGCTTTAAAGTATCATTATTATTACAAACGTTGAACAGGACTATCGTCCTTAAAATAGCGGCAACAAATTATAGAAACAAGACTTAATAAAAATCATGTTTAAGAGACACCCATTCCCGATCAACATGATTCTGAAAATACATTTAAGGATGACGCAATCCTAGTCATATTTTGTTAGTTCTTCCAAGATTTAAAGTTTCTAGGATAAACCAATGGTATCTGATGGTTTTTTTTCCGTACCTGCTTATTGACAGTGTTGAAATGACTGTAATCTTATAATATATATACAAAAAAAAAACCAACAAATTTTGCTTTGAAACCATCAAGTTTGTGGAGATAAAATTTTGTACAACTTAATGAGATCACCTCGCGTTTTTGTGTTACTAAAAGCTTTGTGTCGTACGTAACCTCAGCAGTGTATTTAGGCTAATATACTGAATGGAACTTTAAAGCAAATCTTGTACAGGAAGTTCTGACAAAACATAACGAGTCTGTTCCGTTTTGGAGGGTTGACAAGGCAATTTCAGAAACAACATTAACGATGATAATGCTCAGCTTTATAAAAAATACTTAAGGAATTTTGTCTTTTAAATCAACTTTAACCCATATTGGTGTAGAAATATAGAAAATACTAAGGGGCAACCGAAATATCATGAATTGTCGTACTCTTTCCAAATGAGTCGTTAGTCGAAGGGCTTAGTTTTGAGATAAAGGCTTTTAAAGTTAAGTGAATGTTCACAAGTCCAACGACTTTTTTACTTTAGATGTTAATGCTAAAACTATTTTTGTACAGTTTTCACACCTGATTTATGTTGAAATTTCATGTCATATGTGTTTAACTTTAATTGGTATAGTTGCTAAATACTTTATACCTTTATATTTGTCTAAATTAAAAAGCAATTTTCTCAACTTCCGAAATTTCACAAGGTCTGGCCTAACCCTACTGAATTGAAACGGCTATAATTTGAGACTGAAGCATGGTGGATATTTTCTGTTTATTGTATTTGAAAGTAAAGATGATACGCTTTTCTGTGACCTCAATGACTCGATATTTTCCAAAGTCGACTTAAGACTCATTTGGACTGATTGCAAGACAAAATTTTAAAGAAATTCCTAGGGACTTCTAGGCTGTTATATACTTTAGGATGATTCTGAAGAAACTCAGAGTAATTTTGTCTTTAAATAGTTTTATTCTTTTAACTGCTCCTTTCAACCCTTAGTCTATAATTTAAAAAAGTTAGAAAATCCATTGTTTGTCACAGTCTTACACACAGTTATAAGGACTAAACGAAAAAGTTTCAATTTTCATGTCAAAAAAGGTTATCTCATCTTAAACTCCGTTATTTTTCACAAAGACCTCGAAGTTGTAAAGACTTTTATTGACAAGTTTTTTTCTTTTTTTTTTCAGGAATAAACTTCCTTTGCCTGCTGACCCACTTCGTAACACCCTGAAGATTACATTACACTTTTATTTATCAACGCGCATTGTATCTTGTGCAAATTTTTTACATCTTTAAAATTAAATGTACACAGAGAGAGAATTAGCGAGAAAAATAGAGAGAGAAAGAGAACTAGAGAAAGAGGGAGAGAGTGACAGAGATGGAGAAACAGACATGCAGAGAGAAAAAGCCAAAGAGAGATTTTAACGTAGAGAATCAGACAGGAATAAATAGGGAGAGAGAGAGTGAGTATGAGAGAAAGAGAGAATGAGAGAGAGATTGATGCAGGGAGAGAAACAGGGAGATTTTAACAGAGAGATTTTAACAGAGAGCTAGAGAGAGAGAGAGAGAGAGAAAGAGAGAGAGGGGATATCAACACATTTGTATAGAAAGAAGTCATTAGAATGAATAAACTTAAACCCTAACAAAGAGAAATTTTCAAAAAAATGTTAAAGGCATAAAGGTATACAGCTAGCGTTTAAAATTTTTACAATGTTTTTTTTTTAACTTCAATATCCTTTTTTCTTCCTTTTTGTCAAAAAGAACTTTTTAACTTTATTGAATTTCTTTGCTTATGTTTGTAGCTTCATTGAACTAAGGTGACAAAGTTAATACCTTCCCCCATTTGATTTTTCTAGTATCAGCTAAAGATAACCGCTATGTCAGTTGTTTTGAATCTGAAGAATCAGATTGTAAGGAAGTACTTTTCTTTTCATAAAAGAAAAAATCGACCCTGTAATTATTTATTTGAAGGAATCTGTCGTCCATCTTTGTCCTTTGATAATTTACCAATGCAGTTTCAATATATTTTCATATTCCAAATCATCAAATTGAGCTTATTAATTTAAAAACTATGTCTGTACAGAGAGCTGTGGAGGGAAGAAAGTGGAATGAAAGAGAGGGCGAAAGATTTTAATTTGATTTGGAAATATTTTTATTGTTGTGTTTTTTTTGTTGTTGTTAGAAATTGTGTTAATGTCTTTCTTATCATTCAATATTTTTGGCAAAAATTTACCGAATTTCCTATGGTGAATCAATGACAATATATCTTCTTTGTTTTTGTCAGAAAATGTAACTACATGTACTTAAGAAAACATTTTTTCTCAGTTGTACATATCTCATTTATTTTATTCTCCATGTGATCAAATTTGGCAAAAAAAATATAAAAAAAAGAAACAAAAAACATAATCAACTTTGTAGTTTGTTCTGTATGTTTGTGTCGTACAATTGTTATGTGTTGGCTTCAGAGGCAAACTTTGCTGTCTGGATATGAATTACGAGATACTATGGAGGATATAAGTGGTATTGAAGGTGGTTTTTCGCTAAAAAAACTACGATAACAGGTTTGACTGTGGTAATGATGATGATGATGATGATGATCAGGATGATGGTGGTAATGATGATGATGATGATGATAGTAATGATCGTAACGATGATAATGATAATGATGTTGTTGGTGATAGCGGTAATGATGATGATGATGTAGTTATGTAGGTGAGCATAAAAAACAGCACAACTAATACAAGTATGACCCACAAAACGTCTCGCAAGCAACTCAAACAGGTCAGATGTCGCAATTTAAAAAAAAAAGAAAATTTATTATCAATGTTATAAACAATGCGTTTCTGTTAGCCTCTAAATTAAAAAAAAATATCAAGCTATGGCTACTTTGTGGAAAGATGTTGAAGCTTTTAGTTGTTTTCACGTAATATTATGTAGAAAAAGAGAATGCCTGTAAATGCACTTTTAAAGAGCGTTTTCTCTTTTTATTTTCCGACATGCGACTTATGTAGAGAAGTTTCGAGACAGGGGGGGGGGGGGNACAAACCACATGAACAAACATGAATTCCGTTGCTTCTGTCGTTAAAGATGATGGTGATTGTGAAGAAGGTGTCGGTGTTTGAAGCTGTAAAAAGACAAATGATAAGTTTGATTATGAAAGTGTAAAACGTTGAATGTTGAGTATGATATTGACACTGAAAAATAATAGATGTTGATTGTGATACCAGAAAAACTATAGATGTTGAGTATGATAATGACACTGAAAAATAATAGATGTTGAGTGTTATAATAACACTGAAAAACAGTAAATGTTGAGTATAATAATGAAACTGAAAAACAATAGATGTTGAATGTGATAAGAACACTGAAAAACAACGGATGTTGAGTATATTAATGACACTGAAAAACAATAGATGTTGAGTATGATAATAACACTGAAAAACAATAAATGTTGAGTATGATAATTACACTGAAAAACAATAAATGTTGAGTATGATAATAACACTGAAAAACAACGGATGTTGAGTATGATAATGACACTAAAAAACAATAGATGTTGAATGTGATAATGACACTGAAAAACAATAAAGGTTGAGTGTGATAATAACACTGAAAAACAATAAATATTGAGTATACATGATAATAACACTGAAAAACAATAGATGTTGAGTATGATAATAACACTGAAAACAATAGATGTTGAGTATGATTTCCAGCGCTGTTCAAAACGAAGGGTTTTAGGGCAAAGAAAAACAACCATTTTAAAATGTAGGTAAAATATGCGGTTCTTTATTATTCTTTACCCTATTTATCCAGAGAAGTAAAGATTTCACTAAGACTTACCTCAAGCTTTGTCTTTATGTCAACAAAAAGATGACAATCTATAAAACAGGAAGACAACAGCTTTTAACAATGATTTTAAAAGAAAAAATTGCATGAGTGTTAAATTGGCATTTGTTGAACTCTGGCCCAAAATATTTTGCTATGAATATCGAAAAAAAAAAAAAGAAATCAATCATCACTGATAAAGATTGAAAACAAAAACCGTCAATACTAAGGCAGCGATAAAATATTTTTTCACCCTATCGAAATCGATAATTAAAAAAAAAAACACAAGCACTGAGAAAGATTTAAACAAGAACAAGATTATTAATGCAGCGATAAAAATCTTTAGCTATGAACATTGATAATAAAAAAGGTAACTAAAAAGGTTTAAAACAAAAACAATAATACTAATGCAGGAATAACAATCGACGTCAACAATAATTGTCTCGTAACAAGTCCAACTGAGCTACTTATCGTAATTTTCACATTCACAAGGTGTTAAATTCAACACAATGCATATTTCCTGATCTCCAAAATGCACACAATTGCCTAAATCTATAAAAAAAATTGTCGAAAGTAACTTATAAGAAATTTTACAGAGTATAGATTTTTTTTTATTAAAACCATATGGGGAAATTACAAAATGACAGGCTCCATCCGAAAAAAAAGCTTTTTTTATAAAAATCATGTAAATAATCACTGTTATATATAGCTAAAAATCTGAGACATAAAAGTATACATGTCCAGCATATTGGGAATGAGAATAGAGCACAAAATTATCGTTCTTGCTCGCAAGCAATCGACTTCAAAGAGGGAGTTGGCAAACTGGAACGATAATTTGCGCTCTGATCTCATTCCAAATAAGCATACCAAACTTTAATGAAGTATAAAAGAAAAATGTTGAAAAAAGCATGGTTGAAAGATAGATATATAGGTCACCATTAAAGATCATAGATCAGATTAGATAAATTACATTAAAAATTAATTTATATATAGAGGTAGAGACCAACAAATCTGTTACCAAAATTTTGATCAACCTGAATATTTCAAAAAAATATATTTGCTTTGGACTATGCATGTTAGGAGATTTTTGACACATTGTAGCTTGATTATAACGGTGTTTGGCGCTTTATGCCTCTCTTAAAATGCCCGGTAACTGTGGTTTGAAAGAGCCCTGTACGTGCTTGTTTCTACTTAGGTAACCTTTCTCTGTAACGTAAAAGGTGTGTGCCGTCTTTGAGAATTTTTTCTGGCTTTTTTTTGTTGCATGTTATACACAGAAAGTGTCACTGGTTTTTATTGATTTAATATAATGAGAAAGAGAAGGATAATCCGACTTTTAGCAGGCGTGTTCTAGAATTTTAAGCTTACGACATGCGACTGATTTCAACTTGTCGCAGGATGTTTATTGTTCTAAATCTGATTTGTCTTACATTTAAGGTAAATGTAACAAAAAGAAAATTCGCTGAAGAGAAAATGTAAGAAGAGAGGGTTATAAATAAAAACTGATTTCATTATGAATCCCGTGAAACGAGTGCTACCGTTTATAAAAGTTTTCAGGGTGGTTGATGACAGAAAACCTAACTTCAATGCTAGGTAGTTTTATTGCTAGAAATTGTACAGGTCTTTCAGAAGATTTTTTTTACAATTGGCGAAATCTTGACACAAAAAGTCAAGGCTACAACACTGAAATGGAAGAAAACAAAAGACGCAGAGCATAAGACGGGATCGAGAAAACATAACACGAAGAATGTAAAACAAAAAATAAAAATAGCAGAACGTAAAATAGAAGAAATCATAACCTGCAAAACGTAAAACAGAAGAAATCACAACAGGCAGAAAGTAAAAAAGAAGAAAACATAACACGCAGGAAGTAAAACAGAGGAAAACATAAAACGCAGAAAGTAAAAAAATATAACACGCAGAGCATAGGACGGGAGAAAACATAACACGAAGAGCATAGGACGGGAGAAAACATAACACGCAGAGCATAGGACGGGAGAAAACATATCACGGAGAGCATAGAACGGGAGAAAACATAACACGGAGAGCATAGGACGGGAGAAAAAAAAACCGCAGAGCCTAAAAAAGAAGAAAACATAACACGCACAGCATAGGACGGGAGGACACACAAAATGCAGGACTTAAAACGGAAGAAAACAAAAGACGCTGCAGAACGTAAAACGGAACAAAACATAACACGCAGAACGTTTAACAGAAGATGACATTCCACGTAGAGCCTAAAACAGAAAAAAAATATAAGACGCAGAACCTAAAACGGCAGAAAACATAACACCAAGAGCCTCAAACAGAAGAAAACAACATGAAAAGCAAAGGACGGGAGAAAACATAACACGCAGAGCCTAAAACAGAAGAAAACATAACACGCAGAGCCTAAATCAGAAGAAAGCATAACACGCAGAGCCTAAATCAGAAGAAAGCATAACACGCAGAGCCTAAATCAGAAGAAAACATAACACGCAGAGCCTAAATCAGAAGAAAGCATAACACGCAGAGCCTAAATCAGAAGAAAGCATAACACGAAGGGCGTAAGACGGGAGATAAAATAACACGCAGAGTCTAAAACGGAAAAAACCACAATCCGCAAAGCAAATGACGGGATAAAACATAACACGTAGAGCCTGAAACAAATGAAAACACAACACGCAGAGCATAGGACGAGAGAAAACAAAACACAAAGAGCCTAAAACGCAAGAAAACACAAAACCCAGGACTTATAGCGGAAGAAAACATACACCGCAGAACGTAAAACGGAAGAAAACATAAAACGCAGAACGTAAAACAGAACAAAACATAACATAACAGGCAGAAAAAAAAGAAGAAAACGTAGCACACAGAGCCTAAAAGAGAAGCGAACATAACACTATGAACGTAAAACGTAAGAAAACATAAGACGGAGAGCATAGAACGGTAGTAAACAAAACATGTAGAGGCTCAAACAGAAGGAAACATAATACAAAGAGCATATGAAGGGAGAAAACTTAACCGTAGAGCATAGGACGGGAGAAAAAAAAACAACACACAGAGTCCAAAACAGATGAAAACATAACACGCAGAGCATATGACGGGAGAAAACATAAAACGCAGAGCCTAAAACAAAAGAAAACATAACACGCAGAGCATAAAACAAGCGAAAACATATCACGCAGAGCCTAAAACCGAAGAAAACATAACACGCAGAGCATACGAAGGGTGAAAACATAACACGCAAAGCCTAAAACCAAAGAAAACATAACACGCAGAGCATATGAAGGGTGAAAACATAACACGCAAAGCCTAAGACCGAAGAAAACATAACACGCAGAGCATACGAAGGGTGAAAACATAACACGCAAAGCCTAAAACTGAAGAAAACATAACACGCAGAGCAAATGACGGGATAAAACATAACACGCAGAACGTAAGACGGAAAAAAAACATAACACGCAGAAAGTAAAACAGAGGAAAACATAACACGCAGAAAGTAAACAGACGAATACATAGGAAGAAAAGCTTAAAACAGAAGAAATCACAAAATGCAGGACTTAAAGCAGAAGAAAACATAACATGCAGGCCCTAAAACAGAAGAAAACATGACACGCAGAGCATATGACTGGAGAAAACATAACACGGAGAGCATAGAACGGGAGAAAACACAACACGCAGAACATAGGACGGGAGAAAACATAACACGCAGAGCCTAAAAAAAAAGAAAACACAAAACGCAGGACTTAAAACCGAAGAAAACATAAGACGCAGAACGTAAAACGGAACAAAACGTAACACACAGAAATTGAAACAGAAGAAAACATAACACGCAGAGCCTAAAACAGAAGAAAACATAACACGCAGAGCATAGAACGGGAGAAAAGACAACATGAAAAGCAAAGGACGGCAGAAAACATAATACGCAGAGCCTAAAACAGAATAAAACACAACAAGTAGAGCATAGGACGGGATTAAAAAAAAATACGCAGAGCCTAGAAAAGAAGAAAACATAACACGCAGAGCATATGATGGGAAAAAATAACACGCAGAGCATATGATGGGAAAAAATAACACGCAGAGCCTAAACCAGAAAAAAAAATAACACGCAGAGCATACGACGGGAGAAAACACAACGCTCAGAGCATAGGACGGGGGAAAACACAACGCTCAGAGCATAGGACGGGAGAAAACACAACGCTCAGAGCGTAGGACGGGAGAAAACACAACGCTCAGAGCATAGGACGGGAGAAAACACAAAACGCAGAACTGTTCGTAACGTATAACGTACGCCGTACGTCCACTTTTCTGTGACAAGATGCCGTCGCCACGTACGCCGTACGTCCTAAAATCACCGATTTTTAGTGTTAGTCATGACCCACACGACGTACGTTGTACGTCCTTTTATAGAGGGCTCATAGAGAAACATAGCGCGATTTTATAAAAAAGCTGATTCAATATTTGAATTCAGCAATATCGATAATGTATGAAAACAGTCACTCTTCAATTTTGTAAGGATATTTTGATGCGGTTTTCCTTTCCCGAAAACAGTTTCACTTTGCCGTTGAATCTGAAAGCGCGAGCACGATGGAGCCATCCACTAGCCGAGAACAACGCAATGTTAGACCCGTTTTTCAAAAAGAAGATGTTATTAGAATGCTTCTAAATCAAGATGATGATGTTAGGGATGTAGATGATGAACCATTTTACGAAAATTCTGGGTCTGAAAATGAGCAAAGTGAACCAGACTCGGATTCCTGTCATGAGGAATCTAGATCTAGATCTAGATCTAGATCTCCAACTCTCGATCTATCACAACCGCCTGCAAAAAAGAAGAAAGCCACAACTAGATCTAGGTCTAAATCAACACAGCAAAACGTGTCTACATCGAAAAGTAAGTCTTGCAAACGAAAAAGGGAGTCTGGGCCTAGATCTAGACCAAAATCTAGAAGTACAAATAGACCTGTGGAAAATAATGATAGCGGCTCTGACATCGATGTAGACGCAGACTTCGAAGTAATTGGTGCTCCATCAGTATCTGCACCACGGGCTCTATTCTATACTGAAAATGATGATGTAGCTCATAGGGAAGTAGCTGCACCTATTGCAGATGATAAATGGGCGCCGCCACCACCAGATTTTGTCCCGAGCATTCCAGAGTTCACAGCAGACGCTGGCATACAAGTGCCCTATGACAACTTTTTGCCAGCAGATTTTGCTTCTCTTTTTTTTTTTACACATGAATTTTGGACTCTTCTTGTGACAGAAACAAACAGAATGGCGGATCAATTTTACCAAGCTCGTCCACAACTCGGTAATTGTTCTATTTTTCATGGCTGGGAACCTGTAGATATTCCAGAGATGAGAAAATTCATTGGGATTATTCTTTTGTCTGGCCTTGTCTACAAATCTGCAATGCGGTCTTTTTGGACATCAGATCCCCTCACCAGCACCCCAGCCTTTTCAGCTCTCATGAAAAGAGACAGATTTGAACAAATAATGAAGTTTTTTCATTTCAATAACAACGCCTATGAACCACCTCACACTGCGAACGAAAGAGATGGCCTGTACAAAATAAGACCCCTGCTGGAGCAACTTTCCACATCATTCAGGAATGCCTTCACTCCTGAGAAGGAAATTTGCATTGACGAATCCCTAATGCTCTACAAAGACCGAGTCATATTTCGACAGTATATGCCACTCAAATGGGCTCAATTTGGCATAAGAATCTTCTGTCTGACTGACAAAAATGAATACCTCCATTCATTTTCTGTTTACACGGGTAAACAAGACCCTCTCTACAATGTTGACTCGTAAGTTCCTGAGGATGCTGTTAATCTGAGCCTCAATGCTAAGACAACCCTAGCGTTGATGGGGCCCTTCCTGGATAAGGGGTATCATTTGTATATCGATAACTGGTATATATCTGTACCCCTCATTGAATACCTTCATCAACGCAGAACTGTCGTCACAGGAACTGCGCGTTGTGACAGGGTCCCCAAGGCTCTAAAAAACTTGCTGGTCGCCAAAGGACAGACTTCATGCCTGTGTGAAGGCCCTCTGCTAGCACAGAAGTTTTCTGATAAGAAAATGGTCTACATGATGACCACTGTTTACACTGCACATACAATGACAAGGGCTAGGCCTAGACGTGGTGGTACGGAGCAAGCACTTCCTGTCAGCATCAACGCGTATAACAAAAATATGGGAGGCGTGGATCGTCTTGATCAACTCCTTGAGCGCTACGACTGCACCAGAAAAACAGTGTAGTGGTACCGCAAGCTTGCCGATCATTAGATTCAGCTGACTGTACTCAATGCGTGGAACCTACACAGGTACAGTGGAGGAAAGCTGCCAGTCATAGGGTTCATGAGGCAAGTTGTCGGGAACCTTGTTTTTCACCAAGGTGACTTCATTGCTGCACCGATGAATGAAAAACCTCCTTCGCCTCACAGGACGGCACATCATTGAGCAGATACCATCTACTGCTAAGGAAAGACCTTAGAAGCGCTGCAGAGTCTGCTCTAAGAAGGGCATTAGGCGAGATGTTCGCTATCACTGCCCCGACTGCCCCAGCAAACCAAGGCTTTGTCTGCAGGGCTGCTTCACAGCATACCACACCTTGGAATGTTACTGGGAGTAAAGTCTCAGGTAGCAAGAATCTGCTGTGTACTTAGATCAAGTTTTCATCTGTTGTTATTTTATAATTCCATTTTCAATATGTGCTTATATATAAATCAAAAAAATTTGAATCACAAGTTTCCTTTATAAAATGCTTTATTGCATTGGAAAGTGATAGTATGAAATGAGTGTTGTAGTTTTCTATTGTCAAGTTCCTCTAAAATTTCTTGAGAAATGACTTATATAATTTATAATCAAGTTCCTGGAGTATTTCTTAAAATCAAGTTCCTGGAGTATTTCTAAAAATCAAGTTCCTGGGGTATTTCTAAAAATCAAGTTCCTGGAGTATTTCTAAAAATCAGGTTCCTGGAGTGTATGCTACAGTTGCCAATGTCTCGGAGTAATTCACCATCAATGTCAAGTTCCTGGAGTACTAACATCAACTCTAAGGGTCTGAATGTTGAAATGAGTAATTGAGCATCACCCATCATCAAATAGGTAGAAGAAATTTAGGGAAAAAAATTTTTTTAGGGGGAGAAAGGGGTTTTCATTGTCTGATTTACCTATATTTTTACATTATTATGTAATACATAACTCTTAAACTTAGAGAATATTTTTTTTCTTGCTGTAACTGATAGAACATTTATCCCCCTTAAATTTGATACCAAAACCAAGTATGTATGATAAAAACTATACAAGTTATAGACATTTTAGTGAGGCTCCCTAATTTTTCTGATATTTTCCTCCGTCATGGCTAACCATAAATAGCCTCCGTCATGGGCATTGACCTACCTTACGTCACGAAATTAAAACGGAAGAAAACATTACGCTTAGAGCGTAAAACATAAGAAGACATTCCATGCAGAGCCTAAAACATAAGAAAACATAACACGCAGAACCTAAAAAGGTTGAAAACATAACACCAAGAATCTAATACAGAAGAAAACACAACGCGGAGAGCATAAATTAGAAAAAAAACATAACACGCAGAGCATAGGACGGGAGATAACATAACACGCAGAGCTTAAAACGGAAGAAAACACAATACGCAAAGCAAATGACACACGCAGAGCCTTAACTAAAAGAAAATTTAATACGCAAGGCAAATGACGGGATGAAACCTAACACGCAGAGTCTAAACCAGAACAAAACGTAACACGCAGAGCATAGGACGGGAGAAAACATAACACGCAGAGCTTAAAACGCAATAAAACACAAAACGAAGGACTTAAAACGGAAGAAAACATTACACGCAGAGCATAGGACGGGAGAAAACATAACACTTAGAGCATAGGACGGGAGAAAACATAACACGCAGAGCATAGGACGGGAGAAAACATAACACGCAGAGCCTAAAACAAAAGAAAACATATCAGGCAGAGCATAGGACGGGAGAAAACTAACACGCAGAGCATAGGACGGGAGAAAACATAACAGGCAGAGCCTAAAACAGAAGAAAACATAACACGCAGAGCATAGGACGGGAGAAAACATAACACGCATAGCCTAAACCAGAAGAAAATATATCACGCAGAGCCTAAAACAAATAAAACATATCATGCAGAGCATAGGACGGGAGAAAATATAAAACGTAGAGCCTAAAACAGAAGAAAACATAACACGCAGAGCATAGGACGGGAGAAAACATAACAGGCAGAACGGAAAGCGGAACAAAACATAACACGCAGAGTATAGAACGGGAGAAAATACAATATGTAGAGTCTTAAACAGAAGAAAACACAAAAGGGAGAGTTTTAAACAGAAAATTTTAAAAACAAAACATGCACAGCCTAAAACAGAAGAAAACAACATGCATAGTCTAGATAAGAAGAAAACATAAAACGCACAACATAAAAGAGAAGAAAACACAACAGGCAGAGCCTAAAACAGAAGAAAATACGTAGAGTTCTAGAAAAGCAGAAAACACAACACGCTGACCATAAATAGACGAAAATATAACACTCAGAGCCTAGGAAAAAAAGATAGCATAACACCTAGAGTCTAGACAAGAAGAAAACATAACACGCAGAGCTTAAAACAAAAGAAAACACAATATGCATTAATATTTGAGTGTGTTTTTGGCGTACCAGTTTTAAAGATGTGTAAAATGCATCCTAAATAATCTCTCACACTGCGTTTTCAATTTTTACTTGATTTCCAATAACATTACATGGTATCAGGATCCATTTCTTTGTCTGTTAAAAAATAGACGCAATAGGAATCCTCAGTCTTGTCAGACTCGAGCCTAGCATTTTAGTCCGCTCCTAGTGAAAGAAAGTAAAACTCTTTTTTACTGAATGTTTCCGTAGTCAGCCTTCAAATGTTAAACAACTTGCCAGATTGGCATCTGTTTTTTCATCATTAGCTGAGCTGTATCTAGCATCCGCTTTCTTATCTGTTATTTTAGTTTCATTTACTTTTTAAAATATACCGCATTGTGTATGAATACCATAGAACAATTTGAAAAATGTAAATATGCTTTTTGAAGTGGGTGAAGATTTTTTCAAATCAGGAAAATAATAGAAGTTCAATAGTTAGAGGTAAAGTATCCCTCTGAGTGTGGCAATTGGGACAGCTTGGCTCACTGGTTTGACAGTCACACTCCTAATCAAAAGGTTACGACTGATGATGTAATTGCCTTGAGGACGCAACTTAACCACACCTTCCTCAACCCACCCACCCGCAAATGGGTACCTAGACAGAGGCAGTGTTGAAATAGTATGTAGAAAGCTAGTATATGGGAGCCTAAGAAACATTCATGATAAAGGCACTGAAAAAAGAGTTGAAACCGCATTGGTGTGTTAAGGCTCGCTGGGGGAAAGAGTAGTGTTTAGACTGCCTTCAGAAGGCTATAATCATCTTTCTTTCTTAATACGATGACTTTCAATCAGAATTAGAAGAAACTAGAAGACCAATATGTATAAGATATAAACAAGTCATGTCTTAGTCTAGGTTCAATTACAATTTTCATGGGTATTTTTAAATCCAGTGATAAGAAAACAGAAAATGGGATTGTAATTTTTTTCTATCATTACAAAATTGGTATATTTTAATTCCAGGAAAATTATGATAATTATCAAAATAAAGTCTATACAGAAACATTTTGGATAAAACCTTGCAGTACAAGTCTTGGTTGTTAACTTAAAATAAAACAAAGATATTTTGCACTCTTCTATTTGTCACAGTTAGTGAATTAAAATAGCAAACCATAAATATAATACTTTTTTTATATTAAAATTAACCTCTTTTAAATTAAAAATTAAAATTTGAATAAAGAAAAACAGAACATTTTAATCAACTTGTTTTGCTATTAAAATTTTAGTTTGCTAAGTTAAAAGAAATACCACAGTTTTGAGTATAAGAAAAACAATGAACGGATAGGATTGCTCCCCCCCCCCCTTTATAAAAATTTTTTGTGTCAGAATTTAATATTAGGCATGCTCCGTTGAGATGTCATAGCCAAGGTTGTTGACTGCGAGCGTTTCTTTTGTCAATCAAATTCAATAGAGGGGATTAAAATCTTCCTGTCAATCGCCAATGACTGACCACTGGTCACTGTGTTAGAACCCCAGGTGATTACATGAACAGCGTCAGGCGGTCTTCTGACTACAGCCGTGGACATCTCTACTTCATCAAAGTGCTGGACAGAATTCTATTGTCTTGTGTTTGTTACCAACTTGGGTGTTGATATGAAAAGTTTATATTGGTGAAAAGCTTTTCATTTTAACCACATTGGTAATTTATTCGCTCTGGGTGGACTCAGCCAATCAAAATCAAGGACTCAGATGGAGAGAAGACCAAGACGGGGCTGGCTCTGCTGAAAAAGATTTAAAATTGAAGGAGACATTGATACCCAGAATCATAACTCATTCGACTTGATCACTTGCTCAACGTTCATTCTGTAGAGAACTTCTATGTTCTAATTTGTTAGACACAACAGTCAGTGTTCTACATCTTATTTCCTGGACATCTTAATTCACATTTAGTTAAAAGTGTATAGACTTAATTTTGCTTCTTTGGACACCTCATTGAAAGTTAACTTACTAGATATACTATTTTTGCTTCCAAGATAAACCTTGGCTGTGTTTGAGAGGATCTCTTATTTCAATAGAATGGATTCTTCTTCAGATAATTCTTCTGGCGATGAGTGTTCTCTTGGAGAGTCTTTTCAAGGTAAGTTACAATAATTAGATTAACACGTAGAGATCTAGAATGTGTTCTCGCGAACTGTACAGATCAGTCGGATGTCGGAAAGTCTTTTTTTAAACTAGATCTAGTATGTGTAGTAAAAATTAACTTCTACTGTTTCTTCTATTTCCTCTCCCTCCCTCCCTCCCTCTCTCTCTCTCTACTTATTTTCTAGCAATACATCAAGGAAATGAAAGCTCACCACAAATGAAAAGAACATGTAACTATAAGTTATTAGATGTGTGAGCTTTTTATTCTACCGCCTAAAGTCAAAGGGGGGTATCTGCTTTTTTCTATGTTTTCTAAAAAATAACAAATTCGCCGCAAATTGCTATAATTTGCTCACTTGTATCGGTTGACAGCCTAGTCGAAAATACATTTTTGTAGTGGATATGCAATTTCGTATATTACGATTGTATGCCGACCTGGCTTTTACACAGGTATATAAGTGTAGTTAAAAGACATTAAAGTAAAACAAACAAAAATCTCGAAAACGCGATTCTACATGATACGTCAATTTTAACTTGGGGGGACAGAATCGAACAAGTAGACGTGTAATATTGGCAAAGAGACTCTTTCATGTTGATAGCTTTTATAGTCCAGTTTGTTTTTTTATTTTTGAACTCCTTCGTGTATGTGTTTGAGGAAGAAGAAAATTGTCAAAGCACAGAGTTTTATTAATAGTAGGCGCTAGGACGAAATTTAACAGAATACTTTCAACGGTACCAAAAAAAAACTAAATTGATGTTCTCGAATTGGTTTAAAGCCGATTTTCTTATGAGTTAAATTTCTCAGTTTTAACTCTAAGTACTCGCTTGTTACTTGTGCGTCCCACTTGCTTTAGATTCGTTAACAGGCCAATTGCGTCGAGAGCCGAAAGCTTTAATTTTAACTGAAAACACTTCTTTAAAAAAAGGGCTAGTTTCTCCTTTTCTCTCGCTATAATAATCAAATTAAAACCTTCAAATATTCTCGAAATATTAAGCTTTTGGAAGCTCATTATAATGTTTTATTAAAAATGTCAATGCCTTGAATGAACCATGAAAATTGCGAGAGGCTCTATGTTCACGTAATTACGTCTATATTCTCCTAAAACTTGCTATGTGCACGTACTTGCGTGCGGCGGTAGATCTATATGCGGACTAGACAATTAGTTTTCTCAGCTAGGAAGAATTACAACAGTTTCTTCCCCAAGGCTTTTTTAGATCTATGTCGTATCCCCCCATCTTTATAATTGCTTCAAAGTTAATGCTGGGAGGACAAAACTGCTGTAATTCTCTCAAGCTATTCCTCATCTACTTGATTTTACAACCTGTATCTTTTATCGCAGCCTATGATCTAAATTTTATTGAAGTCCGCCCAGAGCTATTTCTCTTTGTTTTGAATATTTATAATGTCTTGCAACCAGTCAAAATCGTGAGGTTTTAAGATATTGATATCACAGTAAAGGTGATTTTCTGTACTTTTAAATACAAACAACACCAAAGCTCTATCTTGCTTCTGTTTAAAGTTGACAGGGCTGGTAAAAGCTCGGAAAGGAGAGAAAATTGCGCTTAAAGTTTAAACAACTATTTCTATGGGTGTAAAGGCCTTAACAACCATGCAGATTAAAATTTAACTCACAAAACATGAAATTCCACCATAAATCAGGTGTGAAAGCTTTTCAGAAAAGATATTAGCGTCAATATCTAAAATTAAAAAGAAAGTGACTTGTGAACACTTACTAAACTTTGAAAGCCTAGATCTCAAAACTAGGCTGTGCTACTTAAGACTCATTTGGATAGAATGCGAGACATAAATAAAGTGTAGATTGGAAACAGTGCTTGGACCAGGAGTCTCTTAAGACATTGTAATTATCAACAGAAATAAAAATGTTTTTGTTCCCAAACCAGTTAGTGGATTTTAATGTTGACAGTTTAAGGGCGAAAATCTCAATCCCGTGCGTATAGAAAAATCGCGTACTGTGTGTACGCAATTACGTGTACATAACAAAACTTTGCTACGAGTAAATACGTGTATATAGACTAGGTCGCAAATGGTTTACATCCAATTCGTTTGGAATGGTTGCGAAACAACAGGTTATTAAAAGACTCCAAGATCACTTAAGTCAATGTTTCTCCCGTCATTGTAAAGTGAGTCGGAAGTCGGAAACATGTTTGAGAAAGGGCCGTTGTAAATTCTTTCAAACTTTCTTGTTTTGCTCTTAGTTGTTAATACATTTCCCCAAATTTTAACGAGTTTATGAATTTGTGGTATGTGGAAGCTTCGAAAACAGCAAACTCTTTGAAGGCAAGAAGTACGACAGGTGGCTTATTCCACCCTGGATGCGAGATAGTTCACCCTCGTTTATAATAAACTAATATTTCCCCCCCCCCCCTCAGTCCCTTCGCTGTGTGTCGTAGACAAGTTTTGTCTTGTAAAATATAAAACATTTCTCTCTGTATTAAAGAGAGAGATATGGCGAATACTGATCTAGATAAAAACTTGAAAGAAGCCAGTTCAGCATTGTAGTAAAGTTATCGGTTTTACTCTTCAATTTCTTACTTCTGTCGTGGTCTAGTGGTCTAGACATTC
>BMAT01000365.1:11018-42966 GCA_019649035.1 Elysia marginata
CAGATTTCAAGTAGAACTTGAATTTAGCAAGATTTAGAATTAATCTATGATAAATCAGAAGAGAAGTCTAAATTTGAAAATAAAATAAACATGGCTAAAATTTTAAATCACAGATCAACAATTATCAGGATCTCACAAGAACAAAACATGTGCACACTGACACTGCAGTGACTGCACAGACTGACAAAGATAGATCTGTGGCTAAAGTGAAACTAGAAAGGTTGTGACTTCCTCTTGGCCAAGCCCACATGACAATGTTACTATTGTTAGAACTTAGATCTAGCTTTTCATTGGTCCGGGGTCCACCTATCCTAAAAGCTTGATTTTGTTTAGGTAGACCCCGGGGTCCACCTATCCACTTTCAAATTGGTTTGAGAGTTTTAGCCACACATGCACACAAACAAACAAAAGTCACAATGTATGAATAAACCTGTTTAAAACTATAGCACAGAAAGGCTGATTCTTGACTATTCATTTATATTTCTTTTAAGCTTGACATGGGGACCAAATAGGTTGTAATAGCTAAATAGGTTATTATAGGTTAAATAAAACAGCAATTCTTAATGCTTAACATGCAACAGTACAAAAGACCAAGCAAATGGTGCACCACGTAAAATCAAACTGAGCTGCTAGGCTGAATAAATTATGAAGAAAAGGACGATTTCCTTAAGCATGCAGCTAGCATTTATAGCAGCTCAGTTTGATTTTACGTGGTGCACCATTTGCTTGGTCTTCTGTACTGTTGCATGTTAAGCATTAAGAATTGCTATTTTATTTAAACAAGTTTTATCAAAAACAAGCTCAGAAGCTTCACTCAAGCATATAATCCAAAACTTTCAACTAAAAAGTTACAGATGGGTGATTGGAAAGAATGGACAGTTTCAACTGTGTGGTTCCAATTTGATGAAAATTTTCATTTGCCCACAGTAATTAGTAATTTTTTAAGTACAGCATCATACACAACTATTGGCTTAGAGCCTAATTAAAAGAATACAAAATGTTCTAGTATACTTTATTGTTTACAAACTAATGATCTCTGTTTAATTTTTTAATTCATAGTATGATTACAAAATATCTTGATAGTTGAATTTTAATGTGAATGAAAAGAATATCATTCTTAAGTATAAGATGAGGCTCACATTTTTCATAGCCAGACCAGTTTGCACTTTGGATTGGACTGCGTCAACTCTGGCTGCAAAACGGAGGTAGTTCAAGGATTCATTTTTCTTGCGAATAGCATTCTCTGCATAAATTTGAGCTCCTTCAATATTTTTCTGTTGAAGTGCCTGAATAGAAAAAAAAACCAGTATACCAAGCAATCTTATCTACAAAATTATACTAAATCAATACTCAAGAAACCAATCGTAGATTCCCATTTTTCATTCAAAAAAGCTAATAAGAAGCCTTTAAAGACACCTGTCTGTCTCAGATACAGAGAAAGTGTGATACTGTAGAGATATGGTTTTTATTGGAATTTTAACACTGCTTTGCAAAGTGGATAAATCAAATCAAAAAGCTTTTCATCATGTGATGACAGGGGAGACATAATGCAAATTTAGACATCTCTGAAGACGGTTGAGCCAATAATCAGCCTAAATAATTTTTCTTTACAAAAGCCTCAAGATATAACAATACTTTAGACCGAGCAAAAAACTGACCTGAATTTTACTCCCAAAAAGTACTTGATGTTTACTCAATAACTTGTGCTATAGATGCATTGGTTTTGTGACTTGAGTTGTGTAAGAACACTTAATCTCTAAAGAGGAGTTACCTTCTTGACTTTGGCCTGTTGTAACTTCTGCTCTTTTTCTGCCTTCTTTGCAAATCTTTCAAGTTGTTTTGTTGTAAACTGAAATATAAAAAAGGTCATCATAAAAATATAAAAAGGAAAAAATCAAAGAGGGAAAATAACTTTTCAGTTAAGCTTGCGGGCTCATAGTAAAGTTTTAAGCAAATATGAAAACAAGTCACCCTATATGTTACCACATGTGTAACACTACATACAAACATACCTGCCAAAGGTCTCGCAAATGATCCGTTGAAGTCAGAGCCAAAGAATTATTTAAATTTTAATGATGTATTTTACAATTAGAGTAATGTGTCTAAGGAAATTCAAATAATTCCTTAAATTGGCTAAATTAGTTGTATTTATTATGGGTATCTGATACTGTGTTGAATTTTTAACTTTGAAAGTATGAACATACAATAATCATTTGTTGGACATGTAAAATTTAGACAAAAAAAAATTAATTACCAGAAATCTGTGTGGTTTTAATGCATTCTTCTGAGTGCAAAAATATAGCCATAAAATTTGTTTCTTTTATTTTAGTAAAACATCAAAGACAAAACAAACAGAATTTCGACTTTCTTTTTCTGAAAGGAACAGAGACTCTTTTCTTGAACCCTATACAGTGGAAGCTGGGGCTTTGTTGCAAATCTTTCAATACATAGCATACAAGATGGTACTGTTTTGTTTGAAAAAAATAGAAAATTTAAACACAAGAAAACTTGTTATATTTTTTTTTTAAATTTGTATAGGAAAGAGAAATGCTTATATACTTTCAAATTTCAATATCAGACAGTATGACATGTTGAGATAAAAAAGAGCACAAGCTGTTTTTCTAATTGTGACTTTTTTTTAACACGCAGATTGTGACCTGAGAGCCAATAAGAATAAGAAATTGGCCCTTGCCAAATAAAGTAAAATCCAACTAACTTCCTTTTCTGGGGACTGCTAAAACTTGTTTGTGCTATCAAGAGTTTGTGTCCAGAGATTTATCAACACATTGAAAAAATAAGGGAGTACACTTGACACAATCCAAGCAATAACATAAGGAAAGACTGAATGTGGCTTTTCTGGAGGTTGAGAACTACAGGCTTACATCACTAATACTGAAAGACGTTAGTGTAATATACTAACTTTATAGAGAGAAAAAAAATTGTGGATATTTTTCAGTTTGTGTTAAGCATAAATTTGTATAAAAAGGGTTTTTGTTAAATATGGAGTTGACTAAATTCTCTCACACTAGTAGGTGAAGCTCACTGGGTGAAAATGATCTCTGAGAGGTTGTATTATTACTTTGTAGGAACCCTAGGATTTCAAAAAAGTGAACACTACTTATACATTTAAATTTAGAAATTGCCTTGTTAGTTTACAGTGAATGGCAACAGGCATTGATGTTGTAACTTACCTTTAGTTGAAAAAGAGTGTCTGTGGAAAACAATGTTTAAATCATATTTTATTCAGGTAATGAAATTCTATTTATTTCAAAACTAAGAGTCATTTTTTATTCTTTTGCTTCATATTTTAAACTAATGTATTTGGCACATATTACCAACATATATATTATATTTGGTTTGAAATGGACAATATATGTATCACATCCAGGATGAATGAATCAGATGTTGCAATTTTATAGAAGGAAACTACGCTACAGTCGGACCAGCCAAATCGGGAACAAACTTAGGGAACGGAATTTTCTTGCAATAAAGTCATCGCAAGATCGGGAAATATTACCTGTTGAATAGGGGAAAGTTCCAGATATATGAGGTGCTGGTGGCATATTATTTGTTGTATTAAAACGCTAAAAGCACTTAAGATACCGTGATCAATAATGAAGAAGGTTGCCGAGCAGTATACAAGTCTCCTATTGGGATAATAAAATTTTTTATTTCTTTCTGTCTTTCTTCTACTTCCTCTCCTTCTTGTCTCTCTCTGTATATTTCGTAAAAATTATATGTACCCGAATGCAATGAATTTCTCTTTTTACGATATCCGGGAAATTGGGAAAACCCACTAAATCAGGAAGAGAAGTATTCTCCCGCAATTTCCCCATTAAGTGGGTCCGATTCAGTATGCTACTATGTACTTAATGATCCTAGGTTTGTTGTAATAAACACATAACATTTAAAGTTTTCAAATTTATTATTTATTTTTACATCTCTTAATGTAAGTGGTTGCATGAGAAACAAGTTTAATTGCCTTAGTTCAAGGATTTTTACTTACTTTTTATTTTGCTAATAAGTGCGACTATGACTGCTTTTACTGTTTAAGACAATAAATTATTGATGCATTTCAGATTAATTGGTATTGTAATAGTCATTTTCGTTTAAGGTTAAACATTTTTGACAATGGTGTACTACTATTCAATTTAGATTGTATTAATGTAGGACTTCACCTACTTTCAGTTTTTATGTATTTTGGTTTTTTTTATTTTGTGAGATTTTGCCACTGTGGTCAGTTATTGGCTTTTGGTACGGTTGCCAAGATGTGCTTTGTACCTCAGTTTGCCTTTTCCTTATCCCTAATTCGCCTCTCATGTGAATATCCCAGTGATTCACCCCTTTGTTCAAATCTGTCCGTTCATCATCAATCCAAGCTGAGCAATACTGATTGACAACCCTTTTCGCTCTCGCATAATCAGCCGCAAGGGGCAGTGCGGTTAAGCAATTCAGTTCATAATTCAAGCATATGCTACGCACACCTTTGACACCCCCTCCCTCTGACCCACGCTTTTGTTACAAATCATGCTACTTTGCTAGCCTTGTGATATGCAGAATAAGTGACTGAATAACTAGAGGCCAAGCCGCATGATAAACACAGAACAATAGAGAGAAAAGCTGTTCAAACTCTCATTAGATCTAAACATACTTTTTAAAGTTTGAAATATAGAAAAAAAAACAGAAAAAAGAAGACATTTAAAGTTAAACTGCCTTAGTCCAAGTAAAAGGGAATTCCCTTTTTCCGACTCATTTGCCCTTGATGTGGGACATAGCCTACTTATGACACAATATATTGGTGAAATATTTCAAATAGTCAATTAAGAAATAAAGTGTATTTGATACTAATCATGAATACAATAAAAATGCCTAAAATATATAATTGTCTTTCTTGTAGTCTTAATTAATAGTACAATACTATAATCATCGCAATGCACTTGAAAAACCTGCATTGATTTGCTGCAATTCACTTTACCATTTGGAATTCTAAGTCACTTTCCACTGCAGATCTTTTTTTCACACAATACGCTTTGTGAGGGGTAATGAATTTCTGTTTTGTGTGAGGGGTATTGATTATTGAATCTCTGTTATGTGTAACTATGCCAGTATATGAATTTTAATAACTTCAGAACCATATTGAATGTTTTTTCACCAAAATGCTACAAATATTATATTTACAATGAAAAGTCCTGAACACTTAAAAACACAGCAAAATAAAAAAGGGGAGAGAGTTTTACTGCAGATTGATTAGACTTAGAGGCAGAAAAAACTTGGAATTGTACTGGTTTAACCCCTAATCCATGGGTGCAGCGGACCGTTACGCCTGACTGCTGGCCTCAGGCTGGCACAGGTAAATGGATGTGAAAATTTGGGTTTGGATCAGACATTGAAGGGTTTTCTGAGGTTAACGGCATTGTTCTAAATTCTTCAATATTTGTCTTATTTTTAGAGTAATTTAAAATATTTGTATATATCTGACCACACATCCTTTTCTTCCATCACCCTCTTTACCCCCCTCCCCCCAATTTTACAGGAGGCATTGGTTACCAATAACATAGTTACTTTTATAAATTTTCAATTAAGTGTAAAAAATAACACTGTCATGAAACTGGTTTGCTAATCTTGAAATCGGAACAACTGGGTCGGTGAACTGCCTTGTTCAATGTTCGCAGATCAGTCAGACTATTGTTTACACTAATACCTTTGAAATGTAACAGTCCTCTAACACACACGCAAAAAGCTAACCCTCCAACCCACCGCCCCAGTCCTCTTTCTCTTCAAAGCATGCTAGCACCGTGGGAAAGTTTTATCACTTCACTCTGGATAAATTGGGGAGAACTCTCATAACACTGATTGACAGGAGGCTGGACCTGGTTACACATATGACAGGTGGCTAATACGTAACAGTCCAAATGACCACACCCAGGTGTTGAGACCTCCTCTGGTCGACGCCTCCTCCACCTGTATGAGCGTCTAGGATCTTCTGGGTGGGATTATGATACGACAATTACTCAGAAGGTGTCAAAATCACAAAACCACGGCCTACCAAACCATCCTAGCCAGACTTTTTTGGTACAGATATGCAAAATTTGACACCTCTTTGTACCACATCAGCCCCTTTCCCTCGTGGACTCTCGAGTGAAATCGGTTGTAATCACACCATGAGGCGGCAAATCAGGGGAAAATTTTCCCTGTGTTTATCGATTGGTTAGTTCCCTGTTCCCAGCTATCTAGTATGACAAGGGAGTGCGAAATGTAAGTTAAAAGTAAGGCGAACTCTGAAGCCAATATATTGGCTCGGCGAGGGACGCGGGCGGAACGCTTAAAGTCAAAATAGTGGCTTGCCGCACTAGTTAACTCCTCAAATCAAAGCCGATATAGTGGCTTGGCGCGGGTCTTGGGTTAAAGGAACAGGACGACCAGTAGTATACAATCTAAAAGATTAGTCACATTCACAAGAGGACAAAGTGACAGAAAAAGAGTAGGGTGGCAAAGAAGAAAAGTGGAAAGGCAGATCTTTTTTAACATTGACTTTCAATTGATCAAAAAAGTTAACTGCTACCAACTGCTAGAGAGTGACCATGTAAAAATCAATTAATGCAGCATTAATCTAAGAAGAACTCTTCCACTTCTGGAGGCAAATATTGAAAATGTCTTAGAGTATATGTTTCGATTCTTTGTTTCCCTCTTCCACTTTCATCATTTTTAGTTTTAGATCCAGTTGAACATGGTGGAGAACTGCGTAGAGAAAATAGGTTGTTTTTTTTTAATTTTTAAAGCCTTAAATTTTATATATTATAAATTGTATAATAAATGTAGGCCTACTTGCTATCATGGCTATGTCACATTTTGATTTTTGTGTTGTCTCGTTTTAATCATTTTGTGCGTTTATATGCCAATTACTTTTTTTCTGCGTTAAGAACCACTTAAATTTGCCTTGCAGAGATTTTAGGACATGCTCTCTTGAACACTTGAAAAATAGGCCTGAGCCCCATAAATCTGATCTACATCTCCATCAATCTATGTTCTAGACTTGAACAAGTTTGAGAAACAAGGCCTTGTTTTATACGTATATATACTAGATCAAGAGAGATTGAAAGAAAAAGAGAGAGATAGAAAGACTTCAAAAAGAGAGAGAGAGAATTAACAGAGAAAAGGAAGAAAGTTTGGATTTAGATCAGGAGACAGAGAAAAAAATGCCTTCTCTAGATTTCTTACTCTACAGAAGGAGAAACAATTTCTAGTTTAATAAGGTCTGGATCTAGATTAAACCTAGATTGTAGATTGGGATAAAGAATAGTATTAAACTATGCCAAGATCAAGAAAGAGTGAAAGAAAGAAGATGAAGTTGGAAACCAAGCTACGATCAAGAGAGAGCGAGAGGGAGGGAAAGAAAGAGAGAATGAAGTAGAGATCAAATTCAAAGCAGGAGTAAGCAGAGATCAGGTCAGAGTTTCGAAGGTCACAGACAAGGGCAGCCGGGATGCTGGGTAGCCAATGAATTTGACCTATATCTCCAAAATGTCACGTGGGTCTTGGGGTCAGCGGGGGTTTCCATTCAATAATCTCTTCCGGATTCCCGCCATTCCATGTTTAATTTTATGTTACGCAAGTGCCGATAGGTCTAGAAAAAGAACAGCATTTCATTAGTTGGTATAATAGTAATGGCGGATTTCATTTGGGGTGCTGCTTGGGTTAGATACTATGTAAATAATGT
The DNA here is from genome assembly GCA_019649035.1 of Elysia marginata. NCBI lineage: Eukaryota > Metazoa > Mollusca > Gastropoda > Plakobranchidae > Elysia > Elysia marginata. Next base: position 18,736 of record BMAT01000365.1, read on the forward strand.
CACTTGAATTTCCTTGCCTCTTGGGGCTGGGCTGAAGATTTTGTATTCGGGCTCGTACATACATATCTAGATCTAGTCTGTTTGCATGTAAAAGAATTAAATTAATCTTTCACGGCTATAAAGCACACTGGAAGTAATTATTTTGTGATGACAAATTTGAGTGACAACGTTTCTATCATTCTGTTCTAGATCTACCGAATGATGTCCGAAAGCCAGTCAACACAGATACACCCAGTCCCACTCCCAAGGCAAGATTAGAGAAGGGATTTTGGCCTAGAAAGTATCAAGAAAAGTGGGGATTTCATAAAATGCTATGAAAAGCTGACCAAGGTTCGAGTCCAAGAATGATGTTTCTTTTTAATCATCTAGATCTTGTCTAACTTAAACTATTAAAAGTGACCCTAAACAACATCCCAAACAGTACCCCAAATAAAATCCGCCACAAGGCGGTTTGTTGACCCCAATAGTCACGTGACTATTTCCGGGTAGTAATAGGTCAGATTCATTAGATTGCCCAATTAAATCTCAAGTGCTATATATGCAGATGTCGTTACTCTATATGTAGCAAATTATGTGATGCTTATCGCCACTCTGAAGCGATTAACGCCATATTAGCCTAATTGTTACATCGTCACTCTGTGGACTTAAGATAGCGATTAATTAATGCCACCTTAAAAGTATGCCGATATCAATGAGGACTGTTTTGAGCAGTAGAGAGCAGTAAACTCACTTTGGTGAGTTTTTGAATTTTTTGGGGGTCCCCCCTGGTAACATTAGATCCCTCAATGAATCTATTCCTTACCTTCCATTGTATGATTGTTGAAATCTAGTTTCTGTTATCTGTACCCAGGAGCTGAACTGTGTTTCCAAGAACTCTTGAATCGACTTCTATAGATTATAATACCTACTACTAGAGAAGAAATCTAGATTATCATCTAGATCTAGATCTAGGTATAAAATCTAGATTGTTATATAGAACTCTAGAGGGTTCGAACAGATCAACGATAGTCTAGATATATCTAGATCTAGAAACAAGTTTTGAATTGCTGACTGAACTTCTGAAGACGATGTCTTCTTTTTTACCTAAGATGTAATCACAGCTTACAGTAGACATGTAACCAAGATGTTCATCGTTTTGATATTCAAGTAATTTTTAGGCTCTAGATCTAAATCTAATTTAAAGGAAACTTAAGTGTCTTGACACTCTGGTAACGGCTATTTTTTATTTCGACGGTGCAATCGTGATGATGACAAACGACGGTCTACATTGTTTGGAAATGACTCTAAAAATAGAACACCCGGAAGTAAACAAACTATTTTGCCAGGACCTGTAAGCTTGGCTACAATACAGAGGATAAATCGATAGACTTTTATTAAAATATTTATACTGTATAATTATTTTAGTTGCATTCCCGTCGAGTTATTACCAACGCGTGTTGCCTATCAATCAACTTGAACTTATAGGGACAAGATAAGGCAAAGTAAAAAAAAATTGAAACGTATCGCCTGAAGTGGTTTCGTCAGCCACACTCCAACAGACATACTGAAGCAAAAAAAAACAAACAAATAAAAATAACAAACACATGAACAGGAAAGAACCAAAGAACGTCAGTTGCAAGCAAGGGAAAATACGGTGGGGGTAGGCCTAATGAAGAGCGGGTAAGGAAATACAAAAAAATTCTGTTGAGATGCATACTAAAGAAGGGAAGAGAAGAACGAGACAGGGAAAGGGGAACTTGCGAGGTAAGGTGAAACTAAAGAAATGCAAAGCTAGGGTGGTTGACAAAAAACATACTACACTGTAAATGCTATCCAAAGAGAGTAGAAGAGACGAGGCAATGGGGGAAAGCTAGAGCCAGAAGGGCGAGGTACGTCCTTCACAACTTGAAGCCCACAAAATTTAAATCCCAGCTCCAGGTATAGGAATTAAAATAATACCAGATCCGTTTTAGTCGAGTCATTGGCTTTAATCCTTGCCATTACTGTCTCAGTCTACGTTTAACAAATCCTCCCTTTATAAACGTTAATTCATAGGTTCACGCTATTGATGTGGAATTAGCATTTTGGTCTCAGGTCGTCCCAAAGGGTTGAACTTGTCCAATACATCTTGCATCCCATGCAAATGAGTCGGAAAGGGAAATCCTTTTTCATAAAACATCATTGAAAGTTTTTTCTTCTTTTTCTCAACGTTTTAAAACTGCAAAAGCTCCCATAGCTTTGCACAAAAGATAATTTCATAAAAAGTTTGGAAACTTAGAAAAATGTCTGTTGTAAACAGCAACACTTTGACAATGAAAATTGTGACTTCCAACTCATTCACCCTGGACATGACACACACATATATATATATATATATGCTGTTTGAAGAAAAGGTTTATGAAAATTCAAAGCCAGGTTAACTTATTGCACAAAAATATCAAAAAGAAGATGATGAGCTTTGCATAAATGGATTCCGTTTTAAATTCAACTTTACATTTAGAACTGACTTTCAATTAAGTGTTCCATGCTAGTTGCTGTCATGCTGAATCGTCTCTGGCTTTTTCCTTTAAAAAACATCTTTTGGGCCCTTTTCTTCAAAGTTAACCACTTTGCTTATTTGATTTCTATATTGACCCCTTTAAAAAGTAAAACTCAAAATACAAAAGGACTTAGAAACTGCATAAATGCTTTTCTAAAAGTGATGCCCTCAAAGAAAGCAAAGGAAATCTAAACCCATGGTCAATACTCATTACTACTCAACTAGAGAAGATTTGGAAAAAATGACACGATGAACAACATTTACAACATTCAAGAAATCATAAAGTATGCCAGGCTTGTATATTTTCTTTAAATAGTGAGGACATCAACTGTCCTAACGTTCATCTTTTATTATAATATAAGTATGCCGCAACAAACAAGAGAGAAAAAAACATGTCAAAGTCAATTGTTTGAGAGCTATTAGTATTACTTCTTCTTTTGTTTTAAATAAGCACAAAAATGCAAATAAAATGAAGAAGAAAAAAACTTTACCCAAAGCTGATTCAGATACATGTAGTTGACTTTAACCCCTTAATATTTCATTTCCACATAAGTTAGAAAATTTAAACTCTCAAGATACAAATTTTACACAATTTCCCACATTATAGAAAGCCCAGCAGTGCAATATATAAAATGCACTCAATAAAGTTAGAACAACATTGCTTAATGAATATAGGTAAAGGTACCCTTTTAAACAAATTAAAAATAAATATTCTTAAATTAAAAACGTTTTAATATTTACAACAAAATACAAGGCATATATATTTAAAATTAGTCATAGTAAAAACAAGAGTACAATATTCAGTACTATTACCATAATAGTACATGTACATGAATTCTTTGTACATATCCTTTTATTTTACATGACACACTCAAGCTACCAAACTCAGAAAAGCTATAACTATAAGAAGCACTCAGATCACTCACATTTAGTCATATTGACATAATAAAAGCAATCATACTCAAACTCGGAGCCCAATATAATAGTCTTTAAACATACATTTGTATTATGTTTACATGATTTTTTAGGAAAAAATTGATAGAATAAAAGAAAAGCCCTAAAGCCCTCAAGTTGAATGCCTTGCTTAACTAGTGCTGTCAAGATGCGCTAATGATTAGCAGTCAGGAATCTGGATAAAGTTGGCATCTAACTTCTAAGGAAAAAAAATTGTGATTTTTGGTTTATGTTAAGCGCTATGTGATATTTATATAACTGAAACAAATTGGAAGATGGCTCAAGATTGCTCTAAGTACATTGATAAGGGTTTGGTCTCCACCAGCAAACATTACTTTTTTATACAGGTGCTAACTTTAACTTAAACTTTAAGCACATTCTATTTTATTTAAAACAGGGTCTTAAATATTTGGTATTTTATACATGTAATTTTAAAACCAAAGTAAAAAGTACCGTACGGTACATATGTAGTTGAAGGTCAAAATATTTTGTACCGGTACCTTAACCTGACTCTTTAAGACAAATTAACCACCAATACTTGCTGGAATTTGAAAAAACGGTGCAAATGTGACAAGACTTTTTGTTTTTTTAGAAAAAGACTTTGTTTTTTAGAACGTGATTCAATGAAATGTATAATGAATATTTAGTTAAATTGCACACAATTTCTAAAATCCTTTCTTTTTTAAATTTGAACTTGACTTCAATAAAACTGTTTCACGCTTACATTAACATGCACATGTATTTTATAATCCATCAACACACTATAAACAGTTTCCTTGCCAAAAAATTTTAGCACTGCTAGAAATATCAAATATTGAATAACAATAACAAGCAATTCATTTTGTTGAATTGCAAGATCACTTCTTTACTTATTGTATATTCGCCCTTTCCTCCTACTTGTATGTGCTTGAAATATTAAATCATTGTTCACTATTTGCTTTTTACTTCTAATCTCTGAATCTGACAATTTGTCTCTTTCCTTCCTTGACGTCACCTTTTGCTCCTCTGATCTCATTACTTAAGTTCTACCAAATAAAGGTAGAGTGAACTCTAAAAAAAAGTATTTCTTAAGTCCTCCATTTCTGAGTTTCTAGCTCCTTTACAATATTTTCATTCACCTTTCACCACAATCCTGCTTTTTACACAAGTGTATTCATTCTCTCATTAGTTAGTTGATCTAATTTTTGAGGAGTTTAGGACTTTTGTAAGCAAAAATTATATTCAGTCCATTTAGGACAATTAGAATCCTAAAGAAAAAAATATGACTTGAAATTAACCAAAATCTAATGATTAGTATACATACATGTATGTCTTGCATCCAGGGCAAATGAGCCAAAAGTTGGAATTCTTTTCTTTTCTAAAGGTTTATAGTTTCTCCTTTTTCTCTGTATTTTTTTCCACAAGTTCTCTTTTTTTGTTAAAAACAGAAATGCCTTTATAGGTAAAAAAAATTCCGACATATGAATCATTCTCCATAGACGCAAGACATGACAAGACAAGTAAAACTATACAAAGAGTTATAGTGTAACAGAAGTGAAGTAAATAGACACAATGAACACAAATTTGCATTCTTATCACTCATATGTTCAAACATGGTTCTTTGAGCAGTTTTACTTTTATTTATTTAGAAGTTTGAACCTTTACTATAATGAACCTTCAAAATATCAAAAAATTGATAACACCTGACCTACATGTCATCTTATATAAAAACAAATTCACCCCAGAATCGCCCCCAGATCTCACTACTGATTTGATTTGCCTCAAATTTTTCACTTAATACAGTTTGAATTTTTTTACTTTGATTTTGAGAATAAAAAAATGACCAGAGGGGAACATGAAATAAATGGCAGGTGTCAGAACATATATTAACTCGGATAAAATATTCCATGTTTTAACAACAGCCATTTCATGTCACTATTTTACATGAACCACAGTTGTTTGTAATCGCCTTCATGTAAGCTCGGTTGCCTTGGACCGGCTTGGTATTTCTCTCACTTCTACGGATCTAGATCTTGATCTAAATTTAGAGCTGCAATCTATGCAAGTTGGTTAGTGTGTTGAATTTAGGCTTTTTTATCTAGAGAATATCTAGATTGTATTTAGAGTCCGGATCAGATACTTAGATCTAGATCACCTCAATCTTCAATGAGAAAGTATCAGAAAAGTAATTAAATTTAATTTCTGTATAAAAAAAAGTTTTTTGTCCCATAAACACCACAAGGGACAGCTTGGTTGGTAGCGCTGTTGCTTCAGACTCAGGAGGTACCGGTTTCGAATCCTGTGAATGTGAATTTTTTGTTGTTGCGGAGACAAATTTTTTTTTAAAACTAATGTTTTGAGGTGACTACTTCATCCCGAGCATGACCGGGCGTTCAGCTAGTTATTATGAAAAAAACTTATCTCTGAGTTAGTGTGTAGTAAAATAAACTAAAGGCTTTACACATGACATTATCTTCTTTTCATCGTTTTCAAATTCGTACAGTCAAATCCATATAATTTGAACCTGGATAATTTGAATTTTTGCTTTGTGTAAACTGTTTTCCAATAACTGATTTAGCCTTCTCCAGTAATCATGTAGTAATGTATATTGATAATTTGAGTTTTTTATAATCAAGGTTATATTTTGTTAAAATGAGGTTTGAAATATATATCCTAAATGGATTGTACCAGCACTTAGTTCTATCCTCTCTGATTGTTCTGCTCCAGAGAAACTCAGATTTTTCAATGCGTTAATGAACCAGGCCCCCAATTCAACACTTAATTTGGTGGGTATAAAAATCTGTTGTGTCAATGTTAGCAAAACTTGCATGCATAGTTTGAAACAGCTATAAATTGTGTTTTTGACTTATTGTAGATTGGAATCAACAACAAAAAAGAGTATTCAAATGGATTTATTATTTTCACAAAGGTCAAAGAAAGAAAGCAAAGTTTTTTTTCCAAAAGCTCAAAAATCAAATGCATTGTATACAATTACTTGTCCAAGTACTGTTCAATTTCAAAGTATTAGGGAAAACTATACTTAAGCAATAAATAATCTTTCCTAAGGGTACTATAAAGTTTGTCCCATTTACAATTTATATTCAATGTAAACAAGAATGCTCATTCTCTTTTTGCATTGGTTTCCATGTAAATAATGAACCCAACTTTCTTGCCAACAAAACATTACAGTTCTTACAGATTTTGACAAGCACATATTATTTTGCTTGTAGGATCATCACCCATCTTATTGCAAAAAAAAAAAAAAATTTAAACTAGCTGAGCCATTTTTCCGAAATGGAAGTAGCACACCTCAGTAAGTAAGATGTATGCCATATATTTAAAAAATAAACGTCCCATTTATATAGCACAGTAACTATCAGCAATAACAGATAATCTGTCTTCAAAGCTCCGAGAAAAAAAGGATAAGTCACCCACACCAAACCAAGTCAATCAATATAATAGACAAGACTAGAATATCACTATTTGGCTAAAGTCTAGAGAACACTTCATGAACAAGGCTTTAAAATGAGGTCATCTGATAATTAAATCCAAAAGGCAGGAAAGAATTAGGCCATATTTTACAAGATTTTTATCTAACCTTTTACATTAGAATGGTTACATAGAAATCATATATCAATATTTATGTGGGAGTTACGAGAGGAACTTCAAAGGGTTTCTGTTTTTTTCTGACCAAATTCGTCTGGTGTTCGTCTGTTTTTTCTGGTGTTTTAACTCCAACAAGAAAAAAGAAAATCCTATTCCTAAAAATTTTGAAGATTCTCTTCACCTACGGCTATATGGATACATTTGTGACATTGTCTCCTTGTCCCCACCTCTAAAATTCAATAACATGTGCGAATGAAATATTTAAAGCGAGGGTTTTAGGGACCAAATTTAATTTTATGAATGCATCAACCACTGCTTCCCACATATTTCTTTATGTGGTATCATAAATTGAGAAGTAAAAATATTCATCATTCTTTGCTATTGCCCTCATGTCTTATGTACAGTAGTTACTTTCAATCCATGGTTTATTTTGATTGACCTATTTTTTCATCATCCTTATACTTCTCATTAATTTACATGTAATTATAACTCTAATTTTTAATAATGATATGACCTGCAAACTTTCCAATTACATCTCATTTTCCTGAAATTTGACATACCGGCAATTACTAACCTCTCATTGAAATTTGCCATTCTTTATTTAATAAAACTTATTGCCAAATTTTTCACCGCTTTTAGGTGTCTTTTGGATACAAAATCCTGTTGTCAACATCTTTAGCTACTAGCTAGTAATATTGTCTTGATTTGTAGTCAATCTGTATAAAAAATTGTCATGCACAAAAATAGTTAAGACAAAAGTTGAGAACATGTTTCTGATATTTTCTGAAACTCTTTTGGAGGGGAAGGAATAGGCATTGACTCTTTTGGTGACTGTAAGAGTACATATGTATTTTCCAGTCCATATGACTAATTTCTTCTGGCTTTACCAATATGAGTACAATGAATACCACTGATATTCCCATTTGAATTGAAAGATACAGAGTGCAAATAATCTTTTTTAAAAAACATCCAAATAACGAAGGATGCAGGTAAATGTAATGAAGGGAAATCGTCGAAAAAATACACACAGGATGTATCCCTCAACACAAAAAGTGTCTAGCACAAGACATTAAAAAATATGTATGCATACAACGCTAAAGTGCAGAGATACACTTCCCAAAGTTCAACATTACTCCGGTGGAAAAAGAGCTTACCAATGATTCTTTTCAGTGCAACATCAATTTAGATGGGGCCTACTTCTATGATTGGTGCAAGAGGGCAAGATGTCTAATGTGTTTAGCAGTATGACTTTACATTTTCTACATATATAATCCCTCATGAACATAGAGGAAAGATACAGCTACGAATGAAAAAACAGCACCGGGCTAACCAGTCACATTATATTAAGTTTAATCGTTACATAGACAAAGGTACAAAGTACTTACATTATATTACATTGGTTTCTTTCTTCAAAGAAAAGACATGCATCACATTTTCATTATAATGCCATGAATGAAAGACCAGTTTATGATACTGTAATATTCAAATGATAACACAGTAATCCTGTGGTTTATGTGAGGCCACAGTGAAATCAAATCAAAATCAATTTAAAAAAAAAGGCCAAACCATTAATTCAAAGCTTCTAATAAGGTTTATAACCATTGCAATTTCACTTATCCAAAGCATGAAACTGTGAGGCTTATGATAAAAATTCACTAAGCAAATCCACAATCTCATATCTCACATGGACATGCCTTTGGCCCATGAAACCTATGCTTAAGTATGTATGCAAGAGCAGAGTAGGAGAGAGAAGGGTTGAAACTCGTAATAGAGGAAAATTGTCTGATTAAATTAATCCTGGTTTCTCAAATAATATGAATCCTGCTAATTCATTTTTTTTCTAATATTTTCAAACTAAAAGGTTTCTATTTCAATTGCTCATGCAATAAATTTGTTTTTGTTAAGGATTCATGTAAAAAGCAATGAAGTAAACAAATAGCACAAATTGTTCTTGTCATTCTTCTTTTACTTTAAAAATACAGTTAAGCATGATTTCCTCAAACACCAATCACTTAAAATCTAGCCTATGTCAAACCACTTTGTTTTCCCCTACCAATTTCCTTTTTAATCCCTTACAATAATCTACTCTTTTGTCCAACTACGAGTAGTTCGATCAATTAATAGTAACACTGATCCCTCAAACGGTTTGCATTCCAAATTACCACAAACGATTTGGCATTTACAACAAAACAAATACCCTACAACCACCTACATTGTCTGTCGATGTCATCCTTGCGTCTTAACTAAAAATATCACTTTCCACCTGCCCCCCAACACACACACACCAGGTCTTGCTTCAACTAGATGGGCTTATTGCAAGTGCAGCTGACCATAAATTTTCTTCCACCACCCGAACTCTGTGTAAACACTGTAGTCCTAACTAGGTCACACCGTGACTGATATTGATAGGCCGGCAAGATAGACTGTACCGTCCGTCAATCATTCAGACCCTAAAATTGATAATGCTACCCCTGCCCCACACCTTCCTCCTTTGACCTCCATACTGTAAAAGCATAGACAGTCTGAGATTTGCCCTAGACTTTCACTTTCAGGCACCATTGGGAAAGTGGTCCGAGGCCTTGAAAATTTGGAAAACTTTGCAATATTCACTTTATTTCAACCAAAGCCCTAGGCCTAGTTTAATGTAAAACCTATGCACAGGGAAAAAATGTAAAACCTATCACTTATCCACAAAGCTTTTAGAATGGAAATGTCTTACAAGTTTAACTTTTGATATAAAACGAAAGACAAGTGGTAAGACAGATTGCCAATCAGACAGGAAGTGTCAAAGACTTGCTAAGAATGAGGAGCTGAAAAAAGCCTTGTTTGTTAAAACTAAAAATTTTATAATTGGCCTTGGAATTGGAAGTTCAAACATGCTTTACTTGAACACATTGAAATCGATGAAACTGTGCTGGACTGTAATATTACATAATTAGTTCAACTTGCTCATGATTATCAATTATTTTCAGGCTTTGAGCTGTGACCAAACGAAGAGGTGCAGTTTGATTTTTGGACTAACCGCATTGTCCCATTGAACATAAGGAGTCTATTTTAAAAAATCAGATAAAAATATAAAATAAGCATTGTATAGAAAGCCCCATGTCCCAGGCAGCTAGTCTCATGATTTCAAAATTATCGTGCTATGGGTAAAGTTGATGAACATGATGAACATTTGAACTGTTATAATACTGACTTGAAACTAACATAACAGACTGATAGTGATAAATTAAGTTTTAAGGCCAATGTAATTAAAAAACAAGCAAAAGCATAAAGTATGATTGCAAAATATAATAAAAGACTAATTCATTTGTGAAGAACATACATATTGATTTCTTAGGGAATACATTTTTACTGAAATCAGAGCAAAATTACACTAATGTGTGTTGAAATGAAGGAAACATCAAACCCTGATTTAGTATAATTTATAAATGAGTAAGAGGTAAAATAAAGAGTTATATAAATACAGAGAAAGAATAAGGGAAAGAGGAAAAGACAGACACTTCAGAGAATGGGAAATGTAAGAGATAAATTACAAATACAAGAGTTAAAGAGATAAGATGAAAAAAAAAACAGAAAATGCAGCAAAAAAAGTAACTTTACATTATCAAATTCAAATTTGAAAAAGTGCACCTTCGTTAAGTATGTAACTCCTTGAAAATAGTTGGCTCACAGCCTGTGCTTGACACTCATCTTTAACAGCAAAAAAAAAGAAGCCTTACAAATAGAGGATAGACGTCTCAAAATGCAATCATAAACTTATTTTTAAAAAGGCTATTATATGCTCACACACTGTGGGCCTCTACCATGCCTACAACTTTTCAAAATAATAATATGGCATTGGGTGAACGGTAGCTCAAAAAGTAGATTAGTTTGCTGCCACACAAAAAACCTGGTTTAAACCTCAGCCTATGAATAGATTTTTTTTTTATTTAAATGTGCTTCCTTGTGTTCACTCAGGGTAACTGGGTCTCTTGAAGCATGGTGAAAGTAAATAATTTTGGAAAATAATGGTAAACGACTTTAAACATGTTAGTGTTACCAAGCACTGAATCTACCTTGATTTTAGAATAGGCATGTCATTTATTGAATGAAGACGATAAACAAAATTAGATTTGTTGAAGATTAAATTGATTTTGTATCACATAAAATTTACTACACAGACTGACACAGAGACCCTGACATGGCTGAAGAGGTTTTGTCGTCCTTCCCCTATTCCTTTATTTCTAATAAATTTAGTCTATAAGAGGATAAGATAAGAGAAGCCTCGGCAATATGAGTTTATATCCTTTCCATCAAAAAGGTAATCTGATTAGTCTCCTTCCTGAAAAAAAAAATTCATCTATAAAGTTCACAACGTTCACTTCCAAAAATCATTGCAAAATATATTTCTGAATCTAATTTGAATTTGAAAACACTTTACTTTTGTACTCTAATTGTTCAAAAAAAGAGAAAAATTTAACATCTTAACTCTTCACCAATTTCTGCCTATCAAAATTTTCTAATTTGTCCTGCATTCTATCCAAATGAGTATTAACTCACAAGGCTGAATTTTAAGATATGGGCTTTCAAAGTTTAGTGAGTGTTCAGAAGTGAATATATATTCTTTATTTTAGATATTGACACTAGAACCGTTTCTGAACAGTTTTCACACTTGATTCATGTTGAATTTTCATGTTTTATGAGTTCAGTTTTAATTGGTATGGTTGCTAAGGGTTTTACACCTTTATTATTATAGTTGTCTATACTTTAAATGCTACCGGGTACTTAATTTTCTCCCCTTTCTTAATTCCACCAGTCCTAACCTTGCTGACTACAAACAATTATTGCTTCACGCAGAAGCATTATAGAGCTTTTCTGTTTTTTATTTTTGGAAGTAGAGAGAATCATCTTTTATGCAAAGCCGACATCTTCCTTTCCAATTGTGACTGGTTGTAAGACATTTGGTATATATTCACAATGGAAGATCCTTTTGACACCGAATAAAATATATGTTACCAATATTACCAAATTATAAGGGCTTAAAATCTATTGTGACACATTGGGGAACAACTGGAATACCAGTAAAAGATAAGTTTTATGTATAGCTATAGTAAGAATTCCACTGCTTCTTGGTGGTTTTAGTTGTAAAACTTTATTTACTGGTATAAAGAAATTTCTTTACGTTGAAATGGGTTGACAAATATCCAACTTCCATTTCCAATCCTCCAAACACACACTAATTGACTAAAAGAAGTTTTATTAATAGTAAGAAAACAATTTTACCAAAATTGTAGTAATAATAACATTTAAAATTAAATCATCACTCAAGTTAAATTGCATTAGGTTTACAGAATAAATAAACAAACAAAAATACTTATGAGATTATGACATATTTTATCATTAATGCTATGAATTATCCCCATCACAGAGGAAGTGGATGACTTTCTGAGGCAATGGCAAAAGAGGAAGCTGGTGTGGTGGTGTAATCTGTAGAATCAGGTCTCGACAAGCATTTTGTAAAGAACTCACTGAAATAAACAGATAAAGACAGTCAATCTATAATTATATGTCTTGATTGTTCCTATATTATTAATTACTGCACTTTATATAAGCTGGGATGTTCACTAAATCATTGCAACTGGATGAAGTACAGAATAAAATTAAAATGGTTTACAAAGGTAGTCACTAATTATTTGTTCAAATTTGAAAAAAAAATCTGAAGGAAAGAAAAACTAAAATCATTACCCACCTTACACTGTGACAGTGTTAACTACCAAATAGCACTTGATACATGTATTTAAGAAAAATGGCGGTTAACAGTCTGCCATCCATGGTCACAGTAAAATATACGGTTAGAGTAGACTCAATAATGACTATATCTTTACAATCATTTATATTTGTCAAGCTGTTGGTGGTGGCTCTTTAATACCTGCTTGTAGATTTTATACTGGCAAATAGAGCAGCACTCAAATTTCTGGGCAATCATAATTTTTTTTAAAGCTTAAGTAATAAATTAGTATCAGCTAAAATGTAGGGGTCAAAATTGCAATATAAAATTTTCATTACACTATAAAACTGTGCCTATAGGCTGAGCATGCATTTAAACAGCTGCTTTTTATTTCATTTCAAATGTATCCCACAAGACACTAATATACTATTATTTGTTTTTCTTGCATATTCCTACCTTTGTATAACTCAATTAAACGAATCTGCTTTGTCGTTCCATAGACATCCACTACAGCAAATAATGGTGCAGAGTCTTTGCTGATGGGTATTAGCTCTTCACTTGGTCCTTGATCCTCACCATTGATAATGAAATGCATTCGAGCAAAAATCCCTGTCTCATCTGGGCAGAACATGACTCCTATTCTAGAGCCAACATCTGTGGCCACAAGAAGTTTTTTGGCAGCTTTTAATGAAGGTTCCTCACCATCTTGTGATGTTTGGCCATTGCCATTGTTTGCCAGAGTGGAACAAAAGAGTGAGTATGACGGCCGCAGCATTGAGCGTCTCACACGACCACAAGCGGTACTGATAACTTCATTATTGCCTAATATTGATGTATACTGAGCCGGTAAAGATGACCTTGCTCTCTCAGGGCTGTGGTATTGGAGACGATTTCGTGACTTGGTTACAGCAGACACCCAACACTTTCCAAGCTGGGCAAGATCAGGAAGAGCATACTGTGGAAGACCATTCTCTTGTTTTGCTGGGTCCACCTGAGATATATACATAAACTGGGAATGAATAGGCAATATTATACATCCACTGTTTCAAAAAATTAAGTGTTAAAAGTAGAACTAGTGACAAATACACCATTTACATTACAGTGGACCTCAACCATAACCATCTCCGCTGCTGCAAATCCTCAGTTGTAACAAATAGACTTCAGAGAACCCTTTATCATGTTTATGGCTCTCAAAACATAAGTAACACTAACAGAACCTCTAACTTAGCAAATCAAAGCTGTAAAAGACTTCAGCCAAAACAAAGGTATATTTTGGAAACCCTTAATTCAACTTTTTTAAAGTACCAGAAAATTTGTGCAACTTAACTTAGAAGATGTTTATCTGACTGCTGACTAGACTGTCTTGCTATATCATTAACATATTATATAGTTAAGTTTCCACAAAGTACCCAGCCACAGGTTAGTGCTGACGGTGCAAGCCTTAGTCTCAGTTGCACCAGGCGAATTAGTTTTTGTTTAACCAGACAGTGCGCATCGCTTAGGGATGGTATGAGGAAAAGGCAGGGACTTATATAGGAGCCTCTCAGACAGTTTGGTGGTGTTCTATGACAACGAATAGATCTTGCCTCTACATCTAAATATCGATTCGTAGTTAGTAAACATTCAAGTTAAGGATGGGGTAGATCTAAGCAGTGTGTTGCACATTAAGTATTGCTTACATGCATGTAATCAGCACATACACACAGAATCTGAGAGCTAATAAATCTGTTTTATTTCATCATTCACAAACACGCTCACTTTTCTGTCAGTTTGAATTCAGTGAGCCAATATAAAGCAAAAAAACCATCTTTGCCGGTATATTAGATTCATACTTTTTTTTTCAAACACTCTTCATACTTGTTGCATCACACAATCTAAACAAAAAAAAGTTAAAATGCAACAGTGTTTATTAGGAGGTAAAAGTAAGGTTGAGAACTTTAAAAGGCAATGCTAAAAATTCGTTTTTGTTGATCATGAAAGTTAATTTTCAATTTGCAGTCTACGAGCAATATTGATATATATATTTGCCATGAAAATTAGAGAGGCAAAAAGACAAACACAAAAAAGAGAGGGGAGAGGGAAAGACATAGCAGGTAATTTTTAGATTCATCCATCATATTATCAATAATCTTAAGTATTACTAACTCTGTTTATAACAAAATCAAAGCCCAGACCTGTTGATTTTGTAACACAAGGTTTACTGTAGCCATGTGATTCTCTAAAGATTTAACTGAGTCTTAGAGTTAAAATACTATGACAATACATGTACAAATGCAGAAAGTGCCTTGACAGGTTGCAATTATCAAACTGGAAAATAATCAAGCGATATATCAATATCACTAGTTTAAATAAATCTAATCTAATACCACACCCTCAACAGTATTGTCTACTACCAATAGCAGACCAGTCAATAACAGTTTGTACTCTAAAAGTACCTCAGAGTGTAGCTGCTTCTTAACAACCCCTCTATTTGTCCCATTTAACAAGAGGAAAGGTTTACAGCATCCAGAACCTTTTTTTATTATTAACATAATAAGTGACTTTATAATACAAACTATTAGTTTACAACTTTGATGTCTTCTATCCATTCCTATGTGCAATATGTTGTGAGCTAATTATAATCTGGTGGTCATCACAGCAACATGACCATGGCAACAGCCCTGTTTGAACCCTACTGCCAACCCCCCAGTCTACCTCTTCCCGTTTTATTTTACATTGTTCTCCTTAGGCTGCTCATAGTACCTGAGCCATAGTACTTGGCATATATATATACATTATACAATACAACTACAGTTTTGGTATCGTACAGGAATGTCACAGCAAAACCATTGTTTGACCACAACCAAACTTCCATCTTACCTACTTTAGCAGCTGCAAGGCAGCCACTTGCTTTGTATCACTTGTTCTCTTTAAAAATATATGTTACCTAAGGAAATTGTCCAACATGTAAAAAATACTGCATGACAACAAGGTTGAAGACAACTAGGAATTTTCTGCAATATGCTTTAGTCAGTATAAATCATACAGAAGTCATCAAATTAATGGAAGCACATGGGCTAAGCCTTCTATATCTCTTGTTTTGACCGACTTTCTTGCTCCTTGTACTAATATTGAAAAGACAGTCAACACTGCCACATCTGCAACCACTGCAACTGCCATTAAGAATCTAGGCCTACATCTTACATGGTGCATGAATGCACGGTTGTTTCTAATATAACTAGGCTTTTGAAGTGTTGAGGTCTAAAGAATGAACATATGATAATCTGAATATGTGAGAATTTTTTTCAAATGTTTCAAAGTAGTTTACTCAGGGCAGACAAAAATTTTATTTTAAAATTTCTCAAACAACCATCACAATAAAACAAAACTTGACCAAAAGGAAATTTTATCAAATGAGCTTTTCCATCAATCTGTAATTTCCAAACATCGAATACTTGTCTTCATTGAAGAGACTGATGTAATCTACAATTCTGAAAGTATTCGAGGAGCAGCTACGTGCAACCATGCATTCGTCCATTAAGTTACCTATCAAGTACAGTAGAACATGACTATACAGGATTTTTTGTTCCAGAAGAAAAGACCTGAGGTGGGCAAGTTAAAGCACAGGGAATGAAAAATAAAAAATCAAATTAGAGGTACCTCTAAACTGTACAGTACAAGAGAATGGATAAGCCTGACACCAGCAATTGGAACGATTGAAAATAAATGAACAGAATATCATGTGACAAACACAGGTTTTGCATTGCAAGCTAAGCCCACAATAGGCCTACAGTCTTATGTAGTTTTTGCTTGCCATGCTCAAAGAAAAGTTCTTTGCTTTATTCTTTCTTTAATTTCTATGAATCTTGCTCAGTTCCTCCGCTGTTTCCATGTTCAGGCGTGTCCCTGCCTCATCCTACCCACTCACAGGAAATCCTATCTAAAAGAGTAGAGAAATTTTTTGCCAAGCACTGCAGGTTTGGAAAATGGCAAAAAAAAATTGAAAAACCTGATTTTGTCGATAGGTAGGGTAATTCATATTCAAGGCACATGCACAAAAATCTGATCACTTCAAGGCTAAATCATAGAAAAATTTAATTTTTTTGTTTTTGAGTATTTTGCTACATCCGAAAATTGAAACAAAAGAGTGAGAGAGTCTGTTTCACTGGAAATTTATGCCAGCCGCACAGATTCACATGAGTTTGCCCTAGACTATGCGCTTATAATTCAGGCATGATTGGTGCTGCACACACAATGAAAAGAGAGGCCTTTATCTCGGAGACAGGGGAGCCCACTGGGTACAAAATAAACCTGGTAAAGCCCAGTACAAAAGCTGTAAGCATATGTTACATTTTACAAAGCACTTCTCTCAAATCAACATATAGGTTTAATAGGTTAGGATAACCATGCAAGCATGCAGTAGAAACTAATAGCTTATAGTCAAAATAGAAGATGAGAGAGGGAGAGACAGACAAACAGAGCAAAAGTAAAAGAGGTATAAAAGTGAATGTGGATAGAGATGAGGAAAAAAGGTAATAGAGAGACAAAAAAAAATTAGAGAAGACCATGAGAGGAAACTAAAAAACAGAATTAATGGGAAAAAGATAAGTCCCCAGAAACGGCAAAACAAATGTCATATAAATAAAAAGAAACAATGTACGGATGAAACGGAAATTTTTAAGTGGTGGTAAGATCATTCTTACATTCTTTACCTTACAGCACAAAATTGCGGGCATTTTACTAGTAGACTTCATATAGAAAAAAGAAGGGGGATTACTCAAAGATTTAACAGCAGCAGATGCTGCTGCCGTTGAGCTCAATTGTATTTCATACCTAAAGAAATCTTATTTTTCTTAACCTTCATGGTTTTGAAAAATTTTCTTTTAGCTTATATGCACAGCCAAAGATATTGATTGTTAAAATCAGCATGTCATAAAACATAAAGAATAAAGCTGGTTAGTAAAACTTTGTACGCTCATTTGTATCTATTTTATGGGAAGCCTCATCTCACCTGCCTATTTCAATTAAGGCACTACCAACTAAGACAGATATGACAACCCTTTTAAAGTCATGCATTTTCTAGCTGATAAGCAGTTTTATGAAGATTCGGCAACTTAACATGCTAACCTGTGGGCTAACCTATTAAGTACGTAGAGAACTTAAGTTACATAGGAGATCTTTGAAAAATTCAGTGGTATATAAAAACAGTTCATACCATGAAATATAAAAAAATAAAACTTTTTTCCCATTTTTTAGTATGCCAGGTCTTGTAATTCTACAATACTGAATAGACAGCCTGACAACTATAATAAAAACAAAAGGCTTTGTGGTGGGTCCCAAAAAACAAAGACTTTCACAGCCTACATATATCAAAATTACACAAATTTCCCCCAGAGAGATAATAATATTTTTCAATGCTGGCCAAAATATTAATTTCTTTGGTGAAACACTGCATACATTTATAAACTTACCTCTGTCAGACCGATTCTCATGTGCCCACTCCATCCACGCTCTGTTTTTTCAATTTCAACCAGGAAAATTTCGCCTGGTTGGAGAGGTTTTTCACTGAAAACTAGCGCATGAGCAAAACTTTGCTCTCTGTGTGCTGTAGTGTTGCCTTGAAGAAGTCTTATGTTTTGACCATGAGCTTTGTGAAACCTTCGAACTGGCATTTCTCTTTAAAGTTATATAAAAAAAAAGAAAATGTAAATAACATTATTATCTTTCATTGAAACTTTTAAACAAATAACAATTTATTTGGACATCAAATAAAACAATTATTCAAGAAGTCAGCTAAATGAATACATCATGCACAGTATACCATACAAAGAAAAAATATTTTGCGTTTCTCACATCTTAATCTTGAATTAATTGGTTTAAATTTTTTTTAAAGACTTAAGCCATATAAAAAAAGATAAAGTTTAAAGATTGACCTCTATTTGCCTATTTTGATAATTAATGCCGTGAGAAAAGGTATACATGACAATCCTGTGGTTTGTAAAGATGGGAAAAATATTAAAATTATTAAGTTATTAAGAAAAAAGACTGCTTTGAAAAGGCTGCTGTGTCCCTTGTAAACGTCATAAATTGTGTGTTGAAATTTGTATATATAATTGAAAAACCTTGATAAAGCATTGGACAAAATTAGAGAAAGTCATAATGTTAAGTAATTCAAGTATTTTAATGAAGCAGTATAATGAAGTTTAACTGATTATGTCTTTTCCAACAGCATGAAGCCCTAACCCAATCGCCTCTACATCTACCCCTTATCATTAATCTGAAATGTACATGACAATCCTGTGGTTTGTAAAGATGGGAAAAATATTAAAATTATTAAGTTATTAACAAACAAAAAAAAAACTGCTTTGAAAAGGCTGCTGTGTCCCTTGTAAACTTCATAAATTGTGTGTTGAAATTTGTATTTATAATTGAAAAACCTTGATCAAGCATTGGACAAAATAAGAGAAAGTCATAATGTTAAGTAATTCAAGTATTTTAATGAAGCAGTATAATGAAGTTTAACTGATTATGTCCTTTCCAACAGCATGAAGTCCTAACCCAATCGCCTCTACATCTACCAGTTATCATTAATCTGTATTCAAGTTCCTAAATTTTGTTTAAAATTTTCACATTATGCACATAGCCTAGGTATGGATATAAGATGGTAGCAGTTCTACCCTTAGTACAATTACAAGTGAATTCATAGGAGAGATTGAATGTTATAGTTGCATGAACTGAAAAAGATAACATATATATTGTAACTGTTAACAGGGATGTAAATGCTTCAAATAGAAACTCTCAGAAATTACTTGAGACGTTTTGAAACTTTTCCAAAAATGTACATATATTTAATTTGTTTTTTTATAAAGGAAATGACCCCAAGTTTCCCTATATGTTTCAAAAATCTGAAACAGATTTCTCACAGATTTACATCCCTGCTGTTAAGTCACCTTTAAAGTTAAAGCAATGTAATTTGGATTCCATCTTGATTTCATCATTACTTGACTCTGATTTAACTTGTAGCAGCAATTAGGCAGAGTATTATTGGTTTCTGGTTGCACTTTTTTTTTTGCCGCAACTAGGACAAAGATGTCCTTTACTCTTTAGAAACTAGAAGAAAAGTATCTACAAATAAAACCGATCTGCAATCACTGTTTTTTCAGCCCCTCAAGCCTGGGACTAAAAGCTGTACCTACTGTATTGAAAGCAACCTGCTATAGCTTTACTGGCATCCGATTGATGCTACAAATAGAGCCTATTTTTCTCACTCATCACAAAATACAGATTATCAACCTTTGTTTAGTCTCAAATTCACCCCAATTATTGCACAGCGGACCTTTGCTATATAAGAATATCAAGGACTGAGCTATAGCTTCGTTATAACCGAAGGTCATTATTAGTAAAGAAAAGATTAAAGTAATGAGGAAGATTTCGTGCCCAATTCCTAAAATTGATGCGTCTGCTGAAGAGCACATCCCTGGCACTCTGCAAAGCTATGTTATCTTCTACCTGCATCACACACAATGGGCCTGGCCCAGCTACGCTGCCTTGGGTATTGCTTGTACGATTCAGCTTGGCACAATTTGGCAAAATTGTTATGCTCTTAGGTTAGACTTCAAAGCCCACAGCTTCTTTAAGCCAGAGGTCTGAGCAGGCCCTTGTTCCTTTAGGCAGGGGTTCAAATACTACCATTATAAGGATAAAAAGCATTCCTATAAGTTCCTTTTTGACGGCCGAGGTTTCATTGACGTAATGGCTGATGTTGTTACAATCGAGGTCCACTGTATGGGTTTTTTCATTGTTCTGCGCTTTTAGCCTAATAGCTGTTGTGTTCTGGTGTGGAGTCTCTCACCTGGTGTAAAGTTTTTGCAAGCAAAAGTTCTAATAACATTTCTACAGTGGAGTCTGGATTGAGTGAACACTTTTATACCAAAAAAGATGTGTTGTTCAAGCTAGAGTTTAGCATTGTAAATAAAAATATACATGATGGGACTGCTACATTAAATTGACTTAAGTTTAAGCAAACGTTTCTTTTTACTTAAACAATAAACTATTACAATGTACGTTCATTCAGACCCTGCATAAACCGACGACATACTTTTTATCTCAATTTTACAGCGGAGCATTATTTTGTGAAATATTTCACAGAAAGACCCTTTTCATGCTTTAGAGTTTATATCACTTGCTAAGTTGCTCGGAATTTTGGATTAAATTAGTCATATCTAAGCTCTACACAACACAAGAGCAAAGTCCTGTCTTTAATTCTCAGACATCAATAACCAATGGCCTATGCCCTACGACTTGACTGCTTGTAAACAAAATTACAAATTCAGAAAAATTTTAATCAAGGAACAAAACTAGGAGAGGGTGCTGATGTGTCAGTAAGGACCAGGATCTATCTGATGTAGATCTCACATTTTTTGAAAAAACAAAGAGTTACTGTAGACTTTCTAGATTTTAATAAAGGTAGAATCTAGGGTAAATAAGATGCGTAAATTATTCAACCCGTACATTTGCCGATAAAGCGGTAATCATACTACATAAAAAAATTTGATAGATCCGGTTAACAGATTGGCCTATTTACAATGTCAATATCGATATTCAGGTCCACAGCAATGTCTTCACAAAGTCCACAACATAAATCTAGAGCTGTGTAAAAACGAAAGATGTTTAAAAAGAACAAGGAAATACAAGGCACACAAATGAGGCCTAATGCTATTAATTTTAATTAATTTGTTGAATTAACCATCATCAATCAACCAGATTTTCCGCACTTTATTTCACAGTATCTTCCCTTTTTAGGCTTAATTTTGATCTAGAAAGCCTGTTTTCAAAAGCCTATTTTCAATCTTACCTGTCCCAGGCCTATCCCTCTAACATTTCCCAACCTCCTAATCTTGGGCTATATATGCAATTTTATAAAGTGATGAGATGTTATAAACTTTATTGGACATGATTTGTTTACTTTTGGGTAAAACTTAGAGCAAGGCCTCATCAATATTATCATATAAAAATAGGTAGCGTTAATTGCTACAGAGTGAGGATGTTTACAATGCTACAGAGTGACGATGTAACTATTAACCTGGCGTTAATTGCTACAGAGTAAAGATATCTAAATTTAGCATAGGGCAATCTGATTGGCCGCCACCGTCAGTTATCTTCTAGACTCTGACTTCAGTCAAAACTGGCTTGCTCCTGCTTCAAACTCAACTTCATTCATTTTTTTCCTTCTCTCTCTCTCTCTGTCTTGATCTTAGCCTTGTTTCCCAACTTCATGTTCTTCCCTTCTCTCTTTCTTTATTGTGACATAATCTGGAACTTGTAAGTTCTCCTCTCGATTATGAATTCTAGAGAAAGGCATTTTTTTTTCTATCTCTCCTCCAGGCTGATATAAAATCCAAACTTTGTCTCTTCTACCTACTTTTCACAGTTACTATCTCTCTCTTTTTTCATCATATCCGCTCTTTTTCTCTACCCATGGATCTAGTCTAGATCTAAAACCAAGGCCTTTTTTTTTCTTCTCCGAGACCTATTTTCTCTGGTTCAGATCTAGACATCATTTGGTAAAATTTATGGGCCTCAGGCTTATTTTTCATGAGTTCAAGAAAGCATGCCTAAAAATTTCTGTCCAGTCACATGTGATTGCAAAATCATGCTAAATGAAGACTAGTCAATGAAAACTAGTCAGCATGTAATTTGCAAAGGCAAAAAATGTGTAAAACAAGACAACACAAAAAATCATGTCACGTGGCATAGCCTACAAGAGAATTGAATTAAAACTTTAAGGCTTTAAAAAACAAAACAAAAATATGTATACACAGTTCTCAACCTTGTAACGGTTTGGCTAAATCTGGTGGACTAACGATGAACTCATGGCATGGTGTGAAGTAAATTAGTAATCAAACAAAGAACTGAGACATACATTACACGACAGTGACAAGAGAAGTTTTTGTTTTGGATCTTTGCCCTCGGAAGTAGAAGAGCCTCTCACTCTGTAGCAATTAACAGCCCGTTAACTGTTACATCACCATTCTGTAGCAATTATGCTACAACTTCACTCCGTAGTAATTAACACTACCATCAAAATAACTTCACTCTGTAGCAATTAACACTAGCATCAAAATAACTTCACTCTGCAGCAATTAACACTACCATCAAAATAGCACACAGTGACTGTCTGCATCATGAGTGAGTAGGCCGAGGTGCGTGACCGGAGTGTGAACTGGATCAAATTGTGTGACGGACGCTACACTCCCTACAGATACTAAAAATCGGACCTAAACTGCATGAACCACTTGAAAGCTCTAAAGCAGCCATTGAGTTCTAAGGTCTAGTTTCCTAAATTTGGTAGATTGTTGGTCATATTTTGCTCACCCGTAAATCTAAAACATCAATTTAGAGCAGAAAAAATGCTCAAAACTACTAGCTCTTGGTTTTTCGCACACAGAAATGGTTCCGCTTGTACTTTTGCGAGAAGTCATTCTCAGCCAAAAGTTCAAGTTACTAGATCTAGTAGCGGCTTAAGTACCGGGTACACATTACATTTAGCTTGATCTAGACCTAACTGGACATGTACTCAGATTCTATTTCTCGGCATGATCTTGACTGTTTGCTATATTTTTAACTAAAGAAAACCACAATGCCTCCAAGGCAATGGTGCTGTATTATTGGCTGACAAAAAACATCGCATGTATACAAGATATTTAAGATTAATTTGAGAATGGACTCCGACTTTTCATGAAACCTTAACCTTCCAAAACACATACCTCTGAAACTTCCTCTCAAATTTTCATTAAAAAGAAATTCGTGATACGACGCTAAAAACAAAACAAAAACAATGTCTGTTTCGGGAAGGGGCGACATTCGTTTCAGGTAGGTTAAGATTAGTAGTTCAGTGTTAAGAAATTAGTAGTAGATCTAGATCTAGGCCCAACAAGGATTCTTACCCCGTTTTTGGTGTTTTCTGAACCATCACATTGAAGTCTACAGTTCTATTATTCGACTTTAAATTTAACTAAATCTAGAATCTAGATATTCATTATGATCTAGACCTAGATCTAAATTATAAAAGTATGGAGCCAACATTTTTATGATTTTAGCTATTTCTAGAGACTGGAAACTTTATGTTTAAAGGCCGGGACAAATCTACAACTAGATCTACTAAATGTATTGTAATCTAGATCTAGATCTATCTCTATGTGTTTAGTCTACTCTATGATCTACAGCTACACTGGTCTCATTCTCAGATTCTATTCTTGTAAAATGATCTTTAAAAACCGTCTTGGACACGAGATTTACAATCTTTATATCTGGGTCTAATTCAAGGCTGAATCGTGTGCCTAGGTTTCTCGATCTAGATTAAACTAGAAATTTAGTTCGTCACAGACTCCAGTCTAAAATAATATGTTGTTCTACTTCAGAAGTTCAGCTAGGCTAGAGTGTGAATGCAGCCATTCAGTCTTGTTCCGTTTCGCACTAAATTCGC
>BMAT01000365.1:49466-70453 GCA_019649035.1 Elysia marginata
GGGTTGGGTTTTTTAATACATTTTGTATAGATATTTTTTGTATCATTTTCATACATAGCGGTAGTTTATACATTGTATACACCGACAAAAAGATGTACTCAATACTCATGCGCACAGCACAAAGGCGAAAAACATTAATGAAGTTGTGTTATAAACCCTGTGAAAATGTTCCGGTGTTAATCTAGCTCATTTTCATCGTTCGTAGAACGGGTTACTAAGCTTATATAAGCAATTTAAGGTACGCCGATGATACAGTTTCTCCGTATAAGCATCCCCAGGAAGCTTAGGGGACGTTAAACACAACCAAAGCATCCGATGATACAGTGTAATAGCAGAATGCAAAGAAGGCTTACAAAAGCTTTTAAATGTTGCTCAGGAAGAAATCAAAGAGAAAGGGTTAGTCGCAGAGAAGAAACACCAAAATGTAACATCTTCATCTGCAACGTTAAACTCAAGCAATGTTATAATTTTAAATATTTGGGATCAATAATCTCAAGCGACGGTAGAAACAACAATATCAGTAAGATTTTCAGAAGATGAAAACAGTTTTTCCAACAAACACATTTCCACCGATTGAAGAAAAAGAGCCATCCAATGCTATATAGAACTTATTCTCATGTATGGATGTGAGGCATGGACAATCTCAAAACAAATTAAAGTTAAACTAGAAGCTACAGAAATAGGCTGTCTTAGAATAATGCTCAGAATCCCATGGGCTGCAGAAAAATCAAATAATACAGTCTTGAGAGAAGCTTAAAAAAGAACACAAAAAATAAAGGGCATCAACATAAACCTTACGAAAACACCAGGTATCTTTTCTTGGTCACATGACGAGAAGAAAAAAACTTGAATATCTCATAGCAACTAGAAGGATTGATGAAAAAAGAAGCAGAGGAAAACAAAAGGAGTGAATGTTGAATGGGCTAACTCTATGGTTTGGGAACGGACAAGTGACGGAGAGATTGACAGCAACTAAAGGCGGCCTTACACGATCAATTACAATGCGCAATTCTGGTTGCACGATATAATTTACAATATTTTGTTGCCCATACACGGTCAATATAATTGACAATTGAATTGCGCAAAACCAAGTTCATGGAAGAAGGATGACCCAGCGGTAGAAAATGAAAATGATGCTCCAAGAAGAAAACGCGCATTGGTCAATGGAATGGTTCCTGAAGCATTCAACGCGTGGCCACACCAAATTATCACGTGAACTGAGCCATAATGAGCCAACTAATTTTAAAAACTTA
The DNA here is from genome assembly GCA_019649035.1 of Elysia marginata. Taxonomy (NCBI): domain Eukaryota; kingdom Metazoa; phylum Mollusca; class Gastropoda; family Plakobranchidae; genus Elysia; species Elysia marginata. Next base: position 50,720 of record BMAT01000365.1, read on the forward strand.
GTTTCTACGCATAGATGTTGAGTCGTATGATGAGCTATTGCAAATGGTCAAGCCCCTGATAGAAAAAACGACAAATATGCGTCCACCCATCTCTCCCACAGAGCGCTTACAAATTACACTGCGTTACTTGGCCACGGAAAATAGCGTTGTCTGTTGTTTTTTTTATATTCGTCACTTTTTACCATCCACAATGCTGGCAAACTTTTGTATTGTTCAATGCATTCTAATTGAAAGGTCCTGTCTTCTTCTTTGTCAGCCACGCTTACGGTTGTGAATCTCGAAGATAAAAGGTATTAGTGTGCAATTTAATTGACCGTCACCATAGACGGTCAATTATTTACTCAATATAATTGATCAAGAAAATATCAAGCAGCTTTTAATTTCATCAATATCATTGCGCAAGTCTTATATATATATATATATATATATATATAGCCCCCACACGGTCAATTTAATTGTCAATGCCGAGCGTTGACAATTATATTGGACGGACATGATCGCCAACGCTTCGAAGCATGGCACTTGTTTATTATTATTGTACTTTCTTTTTCAACTGCAATTGACATCACGCATGATAAGGCATACGGGTGATTTTGGTGATTTTGTCCTGTATTGCTTGCAAAGAAAAAGTTTCTATTTCATCATTTGTACGCTCTGGTTTTGGAGCATAAACTTGTATAATTTTCAGGCTAACTGTTTTGGTGTCCTAGTTCCCTATTCTCTAACTTGTTCAGTAATTGTTTTGTGGCTGTTATTAAAGTTGCGATATTTTTTGTTGAGGACAATTGAGAATCATGGTATGCCTTTGTTATTTCCGATGTACATGTATATAACAATATTGTGGGGTCCCTTTCTTGCTTCGACTGACCTCACATAAACCAGCGATGTTTAACTCGAGCTTGTTTCGTTCTTCGAGGAGGAGTGGGAATTTACCAAGTTCTTATAAAGTACAAGTCTTTAATGCCCTGATGTGTTTCTTATTTTTCTTAGAGGAACCTCCATGTACCTTCTTCCTGCTGCTCCCGTCGCATGTGTGCACATAGTCACCACCGTTGCCAATGTCATCCACATCCACGGATTTTCCCGCCTCAGATATCATTTAGTTCTTGCCTTTTCCGGGGTCCCAAAAGACATAGAACATAAGCGTTTTCTTTTCTTTGTATTTAAAATAATGTGTAGTTTTAAGCATTCAAGTATCCAATATTTTGCCATTTCTTTCTGGAAACACAGTGGACAAACTGCGCAGTTGTCCTGACCATTGCCTTATCTGAAAGATCACTCGTCCCAGACATAAAAAGCATATCCCTTTCTGAAGATACCTCAGTCACCCTCTGGTTTCACCTATCTCCTGGTGCTAAGATGTCACCATAGCCCTGTGACCCCAGCGACGTTTCGCTGTGACCTCTAATAACCTTCATGGCTTGCGTAACACCTTATTGGTACTAAAACTTACTGCGCCCATTCCCAGCAATCAGCTACATTGGATTCAAGGTTGAACCCTTGAGAAGCAAGGTAACGATCCTATAAAAAAAATCAAACACCGGGGTTACCTCAAACACCAGATAATGAATAACAAACGAAATTTTTAAAAATGACAACGGCTATGTACATATACGGTATATTTCAGACAAGAATTAATACTAACGAACCGAAACATAATGACGAAGTTTTTCTCCACTGCATGCAATTATGCAGCTTGCTCGGAGTACGATATTCTAATAACTATGCTCTTGATGCTAAGCCAATCTGAAGCCAATCTGTCGAGTCGTTTTATAGTTTCTTAGGTCAATTTTTTTCAGCTTCATAAAATATTAACATCCGTATACCGTTTCTTCTGTAACATACGCTCTGTTTCGTTATGAAATCCTGCTAACTAACACTGGCGGGATAACCATGTCAGGCTACAATTCCGCTGTTTTACTCGAGGCACTAGGGTGACTGTGCCTACACAAAAAAAAAAACCAGAACTTGATAAAAGGGGGGAAAGATTTTCAACTTGAGAAATTGTTGCTCTTCGCTTGGTTAGTTTTATTTTTGTGATTATTGCCCCTTACACATGATTAATCATAATAAGTCACAAGCTTACTGAACAGGGCCTACACATTTATAACTGAGAAGGCTCCCACAGCTTCGATTATGACGACGTCGTAATTACATTTTGGTTTTATTTTAAATAATTATTGAGGCGATTATTTTAATTCTGCGTCCCGCTCACTCTTTCCAGCTCTTTTCTCTAACGGAACTCCAAACGCTTCGAATTTTTAAAGCCATGTGTCATGTCATACATGATGCAGACATACGTGAAGGCCTGATATCTTTTCATTCAAACGATCTGTTGTCTTATTTTGTTACTTCTGTTTATGTTGCGTGTGCGTCTATTTAATTTTAAATTTATCACATTCCTTTCATCAAAATAAAAAAGGGTAGATTTATTGGTAACCCAAAAGAAAACAACAGTGGTAAGGACCTGACTCTGAATCAAGCAGCAAGTCGGTTTTGCAAAGTGATGGATGAATGGATTGAGACAAATGGCATTTTAGTGAAATTATTTCGAAAATCAGAAATTCGAATAATTATTTAGAACTAATCCTGTGTTTATACCAGAGAGACGGTCGGGCGATATTGGTGGGAAGAAAATTTAAACATTCCTTATTCGTGTTCACACCGCAACTGATGTGTAACTTTGAAAGGAATGTTAATTTTCCCAAGGCATCCTAACCGGACGATCCATACGGAAGAATCTGGACCAGCTCTGGACGGGCTCTGGGCCTGTGATCCGTTTTTACTTTCACGTGATGAGCTCGTTTTCGGCCCACATTTGTGAAATCATAACCGTGAAAAAGCACGTTTTCAGCCCACTCGTTTTCGGCCCACAGTTTTTACTCATAAGTACTTTATTTCTTCAGGAACTGATATCAAATGTTTGACATACCATACCAGTTTGATCAGTCTTATTTTTACCTCTTCTGTTAGCCGGACAAATCCGTTGCCCCCTGTTCACCAACGGGGAGGTGGAAGTAGGATTTTGAACAGGATATTATTCGTTTTGTTTATGAAGATAAAATTGGAGATAAAACTGGAGATTAAAAATTGGAGACAAGTATAGTCGATAAAATTATATACAGATCACAGGTGCCACTGTTTTTAAAAAAATCGTACTGTGTAAGTTCTCCACTCTTGTAAACATAAATTTTTTGTCGTTTTCTTGATTCCGCCTCCTCATTCGTCGCTTGCTTTCTTGGCTTCATGGCAGCTTTGATTTTCAGGGCTATCTTCGTTTGCTCTTCCTTTATCTTTTCCAGCCAGTCAAATATGTTGGGGTGTGGACTTATGAATTGATCTCCAAAGTGGCGGTGAAAACTTTCGCAGCCATTTGTTGTCCTTTTGCTGTCCTCTGGTGAAAAAGTCCACATGATGGGAGGGAAGCAGGAGTCCATGGTTATAAAGCTCCTCAACAAATAATCTGAAAACTGCGAGATTCTTTCGTCATCTGGTGCATTTGCCATCAACGTGAACACAAAGCAGTCATCCATCTCTTCAGCAGGGATACTTGGCAAACCGAAGATCAATCTTAGCCAGTTTCCAATGTCCGATCCACTGTCCTTGTGGCCCAATTCTTGAATCTTGCGCCACCAAGCTTGACCTAAATGAAAGCAGCAGCCTTTGATCTGTGTTGCAGGGAAAAGCTCTTTGACTGCATTGGTGACAGATGTTTCAAAATCCACATGAAGAGTGTTGATGTTAATATTGAGGCCATAACGCTCGCATGTTGACTTCAGAATTCTGGACATTATTTTGTAGGTAGGTTGTCTTCTTTTTATCTGGAAGCAAAAAGTATGCTAGTCGGCAGTAAAAATCATTCACACGGCAGTGGATTGTGTAGGTCTGGCAGAAAAAACGCGTAGCAAATTTGAATGTTCCGTCAGCAAAAACATTCGACTGCCTGGTCGCACAAATATCGCACATTAGCCTCTGTTGTAACCAAAACGATGCCAGAGTCCAAGTCTAACGTCTGTAAGATATCTTCTCCCAAATGTGACTCTCCAAACTGACTATTCCTTCCTTCCTTTAATCCATGTAGACATTCCATAGTCTCTTGTCTGGTTTTCGGCAGTTTCGGTCTTAGCTTTAGCCTTTGACGGTGGATAGCATTCTTAATTCATTTGACATGTGTATAGTCCAGGGATTCTGTCGACCTCAGTTCACTGCAAACTATTTTCGAAGGCCTAGCAGAAATATCGTCGGTAGCCTCCCTCTTGCAAAATTGCCTAATCTTGTGCTTTTCTTTGTCTTCTGCCGTCATCGAACTATGATTGTGGCACGTCGGACTGTGAATAACAATTGTGGTATCCAAATCTGTTGTGCATCGTGCTTTGCAACGATCTGTCGTACATCTCCATTCTTTGGTTGTCTTGGTGACTCGAGCACATTTAAATCAGTAGTTTTCGAGGATCAAACATGGCTTGCCCCTGTTGGTTGTAGTGATCTCCATTTTGAAGAAAGCAAAACGAATGTGATGCACACAACTGTTGTGTAGCGTATAGATTTCGACTGTGTTATGATTAACATTGTGTTGTCACACACATGTACAGCGTGTCCAGAAAGAAACCGGAATGCACTACGCTGTTTCAGCCCATTATGATACCTATGTCTGCGTGTAGTGAGTTTATATGATACAAAGAGCTATAGCTGTATACCGTGACGGTTCAAATATTTAACAAGTAAACAAAGGTCATAGAATCCGGCTTCTTTGTGGACACGCTGTATTTTGACCCTTGCATTTAAACACACGCGAGACAATACTATCAAAATCGGCGCGTCCATGGTTCTAATCGATTATGAACTTTGAGGAACTAAAATTGTGGATATATAATTTTTACCGATTACATATGATGTATATAGACATAAAATGTGGGCCGAAAACGAGTTAAATTTGACCCATCCGAGAGGGCCGAAAGCGAGTTAGAAAAATAAGCATGTGGGCCTAAAGCGGGTGCACCGTCGGAATCTTCAGTGCGGGATATGTGTCATGTGGGACCGGCTTAAGCCTGTTAAGGCGACAGAGAGCACTTCGATGGTACTGACTGTAGTAGAAAAATTAATAATTGTATACAGCGGACCATTTCGATTAATCTCTCTAGTGTGACTTTAGGTCCCTCTAATTTTCCAGGCCTTAATTCGAGGGTTCCATTTGTAGTTTTTATGTGTTAAAACTATGATATGATATTAAAAATACAATGAGCTTTTCACAGCTATCTCAGGCAAATTATTTTACAAAACAATATCACCAAGTGGCTTCCAAGAAACATCGACAAAATAATTCATCACAAGTAAAAGCCCAAATCTCGACACTCAACTGGATAACAAAGAGCTCCTTTGAAAGCGGGATCTTTGGCTTGAAAGAATATTTTAATCTCCTCTTACTAAAACTCTGACCACGAGGCCCTTGGTGGTCGTGGTCAACTTTATTGAAACTTTTTTAGGCGTTGCACTGTTTATTAGAGTAGGCCTTACTCAAGTACTCGTAATAATAAGTTACTATTCTCTAAAAGACTCACGTTTAGAGATGCAACCACTGACCCACACAAGTGTTGACATTGCCCACCAGTTCAAATTTTGGTTGAAGTTCAAATTCACATCTTTTATACAAACTGAGACCAAGATCACAAGGCTATGAAAAGCATTTCTGGTCATTAAAACAAAATATTGATAGATGTTTTTATTAATTTTCAATCATAAGTAACGCCTAACGGTACTAAATTTGTTCTCAAGCTTTCAGAGTTTTCACAACAGAAGGCGGGGCCAAAAAATGACACTTTATACCAGTACATAAAATGAGATAAGCTAAAGCAACTCGCTCGCCCACGAAAAAGGAAAGAAAAATAGCTGTGCTTTGAAGTGTCCAAATTTTCACCTATTTCTTTATACAGACACAATCGTTTGATGTGTCTATAGTCCATGGGGTAGTAGTTTTGGGTCCATGCGTTTTTTTTCCCACCATTCAAGTTCTAGTTTTCTTCCCCGCTTTAAATTTTCATCATACTTCTGTTTTTTTTCCCTCTCTTACTCCCGTTTCACAAAGTCGCTATCTTCTAAATCATCCCTTACTTTTATCAGCACTCACCAATCATCTCTCTATAAAGATCTACCTGCCAGTTTCTATTTGAATTTACCCTTTTTCAATTTGGCTCGTTTTTTTAATTATTATTTTCCTTATTAAATGTCTAACCGCATTAGGATAATCAGCCAAGCACACACTACAACACTTTTTTCCTTCAAGGCTCACAGTCACAATCATGCTGACATCTAAGCAGTAATGATGTACAATAGCTTAGAATGTAGTTTGGATTATGAAAAAAGCGACGGCGACACTCCTCGCTGCCGCGCGCGGAACTTAAGCTTTGTGTATGTGTTCCGCAACGGTTTTCAGATAAGTTATTTTTCAATTTTCATTGCCTCGGGTAGCGCGCTTACGCGGCCGTAAGCGAACGGCTTCGAAAATTATTCTCTATGTGGTCGCCCTATGAATGGATAGGCTAATTTACTCGTCTCTTTCATTTCTAGTGTATAATATGACTGAGCAGAAGGCCTACTGAATCATGTGTTTACATTATTTTGTGACAATAAATTACATGTACTTCTTTATTAGAGTTAAGATGTATGCAACCGCCAGGTGTAAGATAATGAGTGCATTTTAAAGGCGTAGCATTCTGAGCATCTAGGCTAAAGTTAGAATAGCACTAAAGGATATTATTTAATTGACAACACCAAAGAGCTTCAACACATACTATTAACTGAATTACATGGATATGCTTTATACTCAGTTATGCCACAAAGCTTATACAAAGATAACAAATAGACACACCTATAATTCCAAGTAAAGACCGGATAAAGCAATGCCATATCAGGCTGTGTGCCGTGTGTGATGTAGAACATGAAACTTCAAGTTTTATCTACTCCCTGAATCATACCACGCATTCAGTTCTAGAGCAAAGAGGGTCTCAATAATTCTTGCAAATCAGCAAACGAACAAATAAACAACGAAAAGAAACCTGGAGGAACAAAATAAATGCAAGTACCGTAGTCCGAATTTTAACACAAAGATAAAAATCCAAGGAACGTGTTGTACAGCAGGCATCTTAATTTCCGATGGATAAACGTTGGTCAGTAGACACAAAAAAAAGCGGTTATGTTTGTTATTTCAAAATGTATACTCACTTTGGTGCGACAAGGTTAAGAACATGTTGAAAAATTGGAACAAGCGCCTCCCCCTCCCCCCATCTATGCCCATGGTCCTCAGTTTATGAACTACCGTCACTTTTAACCTGCTCTCAATTTTTTCCCTCCACCCACCGAGTGAGGGGCTTTAAAATCAGTTGGGAGATCATAGAAAAACTGATCATCATTCTATTATTTTTGGAGAACATTTTTATTTTCTGGTTATTCAAACTCACAAGAAAAAAAAGTTATGCTTTAACTCAGAACTCAAACACAGCTGTCATTTGGGAGATCGACAGCCTCATGCCGAAAGTTAACTTACTTTTTAGAGTTAACAGTGAAAACTACACATGAAGTTATGAAGATAAGTCCATCTTTTACTTAATTATAAAAAAAACACCTAGATCGGAAACATCATTATAAATTATAACCTTTATCGGTAGACAAAACTACCTGATATCTTTTATTTCCTGGGAGCTAGACACTGAGTAATGTAATCTTATAACGGTAATTCATGACCCACGTAGCCAATAGGAAGTTCAAAAAGCACACACAGGCGATACTTAAACCAACACAAAACAGCCAGTTCGAGCATACCATCAGATAAAAGAGGTTTGTAAGAAAAAAAAAGTCAGAGAAACAGCGATGATAATTTTGTTTAATTTTTGCTCTCGCAAAAGTCAAAGCGCTCGGGAAGATGGGTGCAATAAATCGCACTCTTCGCTGATCGAAAACGGTGTTCTAATTTAACAGTAATGTTGTCTGACTCACTTATCTCTTAACCGAAATAAGTAATTGAAATGGGACTTGCTAAACCAAATTTGTTCTTTTTGTTTCAGCCAAGGTTCATATTTCAAGTACAGTACGCAGTCTAGGCTCATATCACTTCAGGCCGTGAGAAACCCGTGCAATAGTTTGAGTTGAAAGCGCAAACCTAAAGGGAAAAAATGATCTACGCCTTTTAGTCCTTAAAGCGTACATGAAACAGGCAATTAATTAAAATTGTATACGCTTTTTTGTTTCCACAATTACTGTTGTCTCTTAATTCCTGACTTTTATGATTTAAACAAAAAATCTAGAAATCCCAAAATATAGGCAATAATAGGCTCTAGGCTACATGTTCATTGCCTAGGCCTCTACTTATGTGCAAAACGTCACCATTTTTGTGCTAAACGTCACAAGTTCTTGCCCTGGAATATTATTGTGCGAATTTCCCGGCATGCCCCGATAACCCCACCCAGCGCTGTCAGATTTGTGTGTGTGCTGGCTGCTATCGCTAGCAGCACTGTGTCTTGGCCTAATGTCGGCACCGACTGCCAGATCCATATCAACTTCATGTTTTACTGTGTGAATTTCACGAAGGGCCAGCCCCCCTGTGCCCTATAGCTCTAGCTAAGGCTAGAGTTAGCGGATATTTTAGTTAATTTCGTGAAGTTTAATGTCGGAAAGACTGTTTGTGGTTAGATTGTTGCATCAAACTGGCAAAACTAGCGTCTGTTGTTGACAGCATGGGGTGCTTTCGACAGAGCAGAGACGACGAAGATGATAAACTTAGGAAAGAAGCCAATAAGAGAATAGAAAAACAGTTAGCTAAGGACAAACTTTTATACAGAGGAACCCATAGGTTGCTGTTGTTAGGTAAGTATGCTGGTTAGAGTTGTTGACGATTCGAGTTTGGACGAGTCGAGATCGGATCATCATGTCTATGGCTTTTTCCGATTTGAGGATTCTAATTAGGTTTTATTTTATTCTTTTCAAGGTGCCGGGGAGTCGGGAAAATCAACAATCGTGAAACAAATGAGAATCCTGCACGTTAATGGATTCAGCGAAGAGTAAGTAAATCCTTTTTTAAAGACTTTTGGTGACCAGTGATCTTGTTCCATTACCGATAGTGCCGCAAAGAAAGCGTATTATGTATGCGTGAATGATTCCAAATGAATGTTAGAGGGGGTAATACTGCTATGTGTGTTCTTCAAATGTACACTTTGAAACGTTCGTTCACCGGGATTTTGTTCTAACCTTTTTATTTTTTATTTTTCTACAGCGAAAGAAAGCAAAAGATCGAAGACATTAAAAGGAATGTACGAGATGCAATTTTGGTAAGTAACTTAGTAATCCTTCCTACCCTTTGGATCAGTCCATTATTCCAAGATGGCGTCTTCATAGCACAGTTTTCAGATCCTGTTATTACTCGATCAGTGAAAATAAGCACCCTAAAAGTAAAATAAGCCATCTATAAAAAGCCTCGTTAATGAGTTCTGATTATTTATTTTCTCTTCAATATTTTTTTTATTATAATCTTACCATTCTTAGACTCCCTGCTTAGACTTAGAGTGTTAAAATATTAATATTGATACATGTGCTAAAATAGCAGATTTTAGATCAAGAGAAAAATAGATTCTGGGTGGACAGGAGTAATGAAGTATGAAGTAAGCTACATTCTAGATCTATATTCTATGATATTCCCAGCTAGGTTAAGGCCTTTTTTCGGGGTGGGGGGCTTGGAAGTGAGATCATAGGGAGCTTAATGATACAGATTTTAAATTTAGTTTAGATTCTATAACCTAAAATATCTTGCATTCGAGGTGAACCATTGTATGTGTGGAATGTACATTTTTGTTGGGTAAACAATTAACTCACCCGCTGCCTAAAAGCTAAGGTTTTAAATCTTCAATAAGGCCAACGAGGAATGATGGCTTTTTTGCACTGTTTTAAAAAATCATTGTCTCAATTTTTTACCTCAGATTTTCTAAATGTTCCGTGATTATAAAATTAGAATTGAATTTTACTTGTAACACAGCACAAATTTTTGAAATTACTTCAATAGTTGGTTTATACTTACATTTAGATCAGGTCTCTAGGCTTAGACCTAGAAATATGGGCTTGGCTCAGGCTCATTGGATGACTGACTTGTTCTTTTAAATTACTTTGTAACGTTTGTTCACAAAGTCTAAGTCCCTACCATCCTTAAATCTTGAGCTACATTTTGAGGTCCAACTACATCAGATAATGCATTTATAGAAAGATCTATAGACTCAAAAACTTTTATTGATTTAGCCATGTCTAGATGTCTAGGTTAAGCTGAAACTAGACCTAGTAGGGGTGACATCACCTAATCGGCTTTAACTTTTACCTTTACCAAGGAGGGAATGAACTCAAATGATGATTAAAGAAAAGATTGGGTTATGCAGTACTTGGTCTTAGCATTTTGGTCACTTAAAAGGTTTGGTAACAACAAGGAGTGACTTAAGGGTCTTTTCTTCTTCTCCATAGATATTTTGAATCAGCAAGTTTTAATATTGTTCCTCAAAGTATTGGTAGTTTTATAAAATCTTTGAAAGCTTAAACTTAAAGTTACAAAATGTCTTGTTCAAAACAACAACGCCTTTGAAGGTGAAATTGTTACATATGACTCATTTACCATGGACAAAAGACATTTGGGCACAGACATGGATCTCAAATAGTTGCTTATTTATAAAAAGATGAAACCATCGGAGTAAGACATATATTACTTCATGGATTTGATGTAGTGAACACATCATGTAGCAGTACTGCTAAATCTAGTACTGATATGTTTCAAATTTTCAGATAGGCCCTAGATCTATGAACATTAAATTTGGCCTAATCTTTCAATCATTTAAGTTCAGCCAGTTATCCAGACTGAATTCAAACCGTACTATCACTTCTCAGTTTCTTGCAGCATTATAGAGGATCAAGCTGGACTGCAGTGTTATTTGGAAGTCCCATTATCAACATATCTTTGTTGCTGAGTCAGCCAATTTAGATTTAGGCTTGCAATTATTGAATGAGTCTTTGTTAAATCTAAACTGTTCTCTTCATGAACTGATGAAGGTGGCACCTTAGCTAGATCTAAGCCTATATATGTTAATGATTTATAAAATAAAAATCTGATAAAGGATCTCGTACAATTTAGTGCATTATTTTGTATATGATAAGATACATAGCTGACAAAATGAAGAGGAATAAATATTAATTGTTTCATTAATCATTTAATGATTAAGATATGAAAAGTGAAATCCCAGTTAGGAAATCCTACCCATGAATCTCTTAAGATTTTGAAACTAATCAAAGTAATCTTTATCTTCTCCAGACGGTGACAGGGGCCATGAGCACTCTCAATCCACCAGTTAAGCTTGAAAATCCAGCTAACAAAGCAAAAGTGGATTACATTCAAGATAAAGCCAGCCAACCTGACTTTGAATACCCTCCGGTATGTTATCAGTTTATTGATTAAGTATGATTCATCACTGGTTAAATTAAAGAATGTAACTAATACAATACGGCAGGGTTTGTCTTGGCATGTCATCATCATGTAAGAAAGTACCGATCAGAATTTTTAAGAATGAAAAGTTATGAACGAAAAAATTAATCAAATACATTTACCTTGTCTACATATGTGACGGGGCCTAGATAGCTCAGTTGGTAGTGGCTTCGCTCCGTGGCCAAGAGGTCGCGGGTTCGAAACACAGCCGGGCACAGTCCGGGCCCCTACTGGTTGGGTCGGTGTCAGTATAATGTGACCGGCTGAGGCTAAGTCATGGTATCCCCGCTAGTCTCTGGGTGGCAGCCGGTAAATTGTCATTGGGACCCTGAGAGCACCTTTAAAGTGGAATTGGGCTTGTAAAAATACCCTTCATTCATTCATTCTTCATATGTGTGTTGTGTAAAATTACCAATTTCTTATAAACATGTCTAAGATATTTATAAAATATAACTATAAGTAGATTTAAAAGTAGTTTTTTTTTTAGTTTTGTTTTCATAAGTGGATTGGCACCTGTAAGAGCTGATCTATACAAATTAATTTTCAAATTGAAATAAAACTAATGTTTCAGTTTCATCACATAGAGTTAAACAGTCCGTGGGATGTATAATATGATGGGCAATCAAACTAAGGCTTTTTATTAGGTTAAAAATAAAAAGCAAATAAAAAACGAGAAGATCTACAGGTTTAGCTGTTGTCATGAAGCCATCAACTAAATCAGTATTGAAAAAAAAAGACAAATACTCACTTCTTCATGGATGCAAGCTAACTTGCTGTATACATCACAACTGTATCACAACACCTGCCCACTGGGTATTGTCACCTAATAAAGATGCCACAGAAAAGCCGGCCGACAAGTAATTGAATTGAATTATGAATATAACCTTAAGTATAATAATAAATGCAAAAGCCTTGCTGGTTTTGCGGTTTTTATCAAATGGTTATTATACTCGATATTGCTTTCAACATATACAGTGATCATTTTTGATGATTCATTGAAAAAACCTGGTGGTTTTTTATTTTCGCCCTTGATGTTTTCCTAGAAGGAGACGAGGTTAGGCCTTACTATCTGTGCCCATGCTTGTTAGTAGTCTATTGTTCAACCCAAAACCTACATGTATAATAATTATAAAGCAAAGTCTACTTTATAAAGTTATTACCTTTCTGTCACAGTGAAAAAACTAGAAACTACAATATAACAATGCAAATTTTAAACTTCATTGATATGATTGCAATTATTATGACTGTAGTACTGTAATCTCTCTACCTCCCCTTTACACATAGGACTACATAATCAAACAAAAAGTTAGTTCAGGTAGACCCTTGCTTGCAGGCCATGCAGACTCAGCTTTCTTGCACAAATTTATCTCATTTATTTCCGTCTTCTTAGAGTTTTAAATTCTTACAGGTTTTTAGGCTTGCAATTATAATACCTTGTTGTTTTTTTTTTTAGTAGATTGTAATTCAAGAATTAAGTCCCTATTGGGCTTAGAGACAAGATTTTTTGTAGGCTTATAAAAGATAGATTCTGATCATACTTTAACAAGAATATTATATTTTACTATTATTATTAAAATATCCACTGATTTAGTGGCTTAAGCAAAGATAATGGAATTGTTTAAGTAAGGGTGTATACGTGACACTCAACTGATTTATATAGGTTGCAGAAAAAAATCCTTTTAGTCGCCGGTCCCACTCAAAAGGTTCTACACTGCCCGTATTCTCCTTCTAAATGAAGAGGATAACATGATAAGGCGTTAATAGTAAAAAACACATTAACTCTCTTCCTTCCCTACTATTTTAGGAGTCGAATATAAATATGAGAGTCTCTTTGTGTAGCAGCTTTTAGCAAGTGCAACTGTTGAGAGTCCCAAGTGTCATATACCGTTTTGATGGCAAATGAATAAGCTTTCTTGTGAAGTGTTTTTTAATCTTTATATCACATCATATTACAAAATTTGACCTACTTTTATTACCAAAAATAGACTTTTCACACCATGAAATTGGATAAAGGAAAAAAAAATTACCGTATTAATATGGACGAAAACACTTCACCTTGGTCCAAATTAAATTTAACTGAAAAAAATCTTATTCTTGTTTTTTAACCATTTTATTTTAGATAGGCAGTAATGATTTTTACTGTAATAACTACATTCAAGACTGCGGCAGGGTGGTAACGAGGAAACATTTTTTAGTCTAATAAGTCACTACAAAATGAAACCAAAATGTTTCTGTTGATATCTGAGTGTATATTTAGCTTTTTTGATTCAAAGGAAATAGATTTCTGCTTTCATCAAATGACAAGTAGTTAATTTATTCACTTATGACGTCATCGATCACTGGTGATCGAAATAGAATAGAAGAGGAAGGAAGAGAGTTTAATTAACTAGAAAACTAAGTTCATTCGGTTATAGTAAAAGTTTGCAAGTGTGGGGATGGAACCTCTCACATTCGCACACCTTAACTTTCTTAGCACAGCCCTCTAACTGACTGTGATCGGCGCTCTGATGATTTAGACAGTCTGAACGACTGGCTTGTGAGAGAAGATTAAACTTAAAATTTAATAATCGCTAGACTTGCAATCTAAAGCTAGGAGCGTATCAAAATTTAAATGTCAAAAGGTACCTTCGCCAGATTGAATTTTGATTGCTAAACAACAATACGGACTTATCCAAATTTGAGGTCACAAACTTCACTGTAGATCTGCAATCATGTGCCCCGGCTTTCTGGCTGAGCAGTGATACGACACTGACAGCTCTGTCCTGGCGTTGATTTTTTTTTGTAAAGACTAAAGACAAAAATCAAGAAGTTTTAGGTGGTGCTTTTCTATGGAATAGTGAATTATTAAATGCTATCATTCAACATAAAAATTGGCCCTTTTTGACTACTCATCAAATTTGCAGTATTTTGCAGAAAAAAGTATAGGCTTGAAATGAAATAATTATCTCCCGCACACTATTTTTTAGTATAGATACAATAATATAATTATACGTTTTTAATTTTATTTTTCCTCACTTTCAATACTTAATAATACTTGTGTTGCAAAAAATCTCTTAAAACCAAAATTCAATCGATCATCAATGACAGAAAATAAGTTTTTGGTTATATTTTATTCTAAAAAGGCTTTTGTTTGATACAATGAATCTTCTCATTTATTATTTAGCTATAATTTTCTATCCATAGATAAATGTTTAGTATGCATTTGCAGTAAAGCTTTAACCTTAAGTTAAAATAGTTAATTTTTTTTTAAAGGTCAAGGAAGGTTGTATATAAAATTCAGTAAGGCTATAAATAACTTTTTCTTTCTTTTACTTATATTTTCAGATTTTCTACGAATATACTGAAATATTGTGGAAAGATAAAGGAGTACAAACCTGCTTTGAAAGGTCCAATGAATACCAACTTATTGACTGTGCACAGTAGTAAGTACTTTTCTTTTAAGTTCTGAAATGTCTCTTAATCTTAAGTTTGCACACAACAACTGGACCAGGCGTAAACTAGGTTTAAACATCCTCTTTCGTTTTGACAGTGTGTCTCCCATTGTGCAATGCTTTTATAATTCTGGTCTAAATTAATCTTGCAGTGTTGGATTGAAATCACTCCTTGTAGGCCTACCCAAGCTAGCTTCTGATTCATTCTTTATTATTCTTTTCTAAGCTTAAATTGACCTTAATATAAATAATGTTTTGATACCCACAATTTTGAATCTAAAAGTAATGCAAAATTTTATCTCAATTTCGAGCCTAGGTCAATCTAGATGAGATTTCCCTTGTTTAGTTAGTACTTGAGTCAGTTGAGATCGTGATTTAGGCAAAAATAAGCATAATCTAGATCCATGTATAACTAATCTACTATCTAGTTTAGGTTATAATTATATATCTTTTGATCTCTCACTTGAATTAGCTTTCTTCAGGTCTAGTCTAGATCTACTTAGTAGGATCCTAGGATCTGAATTAGAATTAAATCTAGATCTAGGTCAGTTATAGGCTCTATGTCTAATTTAGTACAGTGGAATCCGGATAATGTCAACACCTCATGACCGAAAAAAAGTGTTGACTTTAAGCAAGGTTGATTTTATCCAATTTCATGGGGGGAGGAGGGTGCAACATATTACAATGTGTAAGAACTAGATAAATTCAATGAGCGCAGCAAACTGGTACTCTGAGAAATGATGAAGGCCAGCTTAGCCTAGATGTAGACACAGGAATGGAATGCGTAGGTGTGCACATGAACACTGTGTTCGCACTGGTTTGGCAAGGCGGGGAGGAGTGGGAGAACCTTCGGTGAACTGCACCAATCAGCATCTGTCACTGTCTTCTGTCCAGCTGTACTAAACCCTCCCCCTCTGCCCCCACTAGCCAGTTGGCCCAGACAGGTGGGCGAGCGCTGCACGCAGTGTCTTGAATCATGATTGGAAACAAAGAGCGCCCACCCACCCACCTCCGCTATTTCTCTTTGTCTCTCCCAAGACCCATCTGGGGGTCTCTCTTTATCTTTCAAATTGACCTCGAGGTGTTGACTTTAAGCGAAAATGGGTCCGAGGCTGTTGACTTAAAGTTAATGCGAAATAATGTTACTTAAATAAAGAAGGATAAAAACAGGACCGTTGCAAAGTGTTGACTTTAACCGAGAGTTGACTTCAAGCGAGTTGACTTCTCGCGGATTCCACTGTACATGTATATATATCAAGAATGTATATAGATCTAGGTCTAGTTCTGTTGGCAGTCAGACTTAAGTGTCTCTGGTGCCATTTCAAGTGCAGCTTTATTTTTTGGCTTGATAGCTGCAGAGCAATTTTTTTGCAAAATTTGTTTTTGAAATATATTACTATAGATCTCTTTAAGTCTAATGAAAACTTTTGTAGATAGTCAGAATAATACTTTTAACCGTTAATTCTTTTCAAAGGTATTGTGTTTTTCGCATTTTCTAAAATAGGTCTAGCTATTTTTTTCTAAACTGGAAATTTGCTTTTTATTTAAAATTTTTATCCGGATGATAAAATAAAAAGATGTGCCCGTTTAAAAAAAATTGAATTACAGAATAGTACTAGTAGGTTCATTTTTATAAAAATTAAAATATTTAGTACCTACTTTAAAAATGACTATATATGGCTTACTTTTTGGGTGTATCCTGGTCTGTTAAACAGATATACTTATAGTAAAAAAGTCTCGCACTGTGTTGAACGGTGTATCAGCCATTTACATCCCTGTTGTAGTAATGCGGTGAAAGCACATCTTGTCTCTAATAACGGGATATACCCCATTTTAGCCCATTTAGTGTAGAAATAGAACACCCAATTTTTCATTTTTTTAGTTTAATATTCTTTTTAATAAAATTGAAGTGATTTTACTCCCAAGCTTTAAGGTGCCCAGTAATGCCTTGGCTATCATGGGTTACCTAAGATTTCTTGGAAATTCTATTTATAGATCTTAGTGTACCATGGGGCATGATTGGCTGCAAGTTGGCAATTGTAGCCCAGCCTACCGACTGGATACACTATGTATAATCTTTGTCACTCTGACCACGGTATAGATTTTGAGTATGTAAACAAATGGATTCGAGATCTAGGTTTACATCTACAACCAGTACTTAAGTTGGGTTTAGAAGAAAGTGAATGCAACTTGGGATCTAGATCTAGGATTTAACTAGCTTGTAAAGTAGGATGACTTTTTGAAGTTAATCTAGACATATCTTGCAGCAGTGGAAAAGTGAGTAGAAAAACAAGTCTAAGGTTTTCTCAAGATTTCTTTCCTATATATATATATATATAGGTACATGTAGATATATAAAGATGTAGCCTAATTTAAGAGCCAAGATCTAGATAGTGATAACATGGCAAGCTCTAGACATCAAAACTGGATTCAGAGATAATGTTCTTTATTTTCTTTATATACCTGTGCATTATATTGATAGACTTTTTTTTGTTGTTGTTGTGTACATTTATTTATCAAACTTTTTAGACTTTTTTTTACAATATAACAATTAACATAGAAGTTATTATGTAGGTCATGGTATGAATAAACTAATGGTGTGAATGTAAAGCATATAGAGTAACAAAATAATGCGGTGGTTTTGCTCTAAATAAAATGTTTTTTAATAAGTTTTATATATTATTATTATTAAACAGTAATCAGATTTTTAAAATCCTGAATACCAATTTTTTTTTTTAATCTAAGGGAGTTGCGGGTCTGCCATAGCCTGGGACAAAAATTCACATACATTAGTATAGATTGATAAATCTATTTCAGTTAGTTTTTTTTTTTTTTTTTTAAATTTAGTAATAGTGGAATTAAATTATTTTAGCAGCTCTGAGAATCCCTGTGTTTAAGAAATCATAGGGATACTTCTTAGGCTTAATTGCTGCAAATTAGCCCCCTTTTAAAAAAAAATTCTTCCTGGAGAAGAAGAAAAAATACCACTGCTTATACCTACATATACCTACATGAAGATTTAGCTCTAAAACCTTGTTATTATTTTTATCTTTGACATACTGTCGAGGCTTGAGCCTCATTGTTAAGAGCACAAACTCAAGCAGTCAGACATGCATGTACATTTATATTCTTTAAGCTTAATGCATAAAGTGGAAACCTCATTGTAATCTCTCAGGGATAGAAAAGATTTTAAAATGACACTTGCAACATGTTGGAGGGTAGAATCTTCAATGTGATGAAGACTTTAAAGCTTACTGCAGAAGTGCCAAATGGAGTCTACAAGCTTAACTAAAATTTCTTTAGAAAGGATATCTTTTTCTCTAATATTTTGTTAGCTAAAGTGCATAGAATTTCGTGAAGTAAGCATTCAAAACCAAATTTCAGATCAATATAACAGCATAACCCTTTTAACTAAGGCATTTTCCCATTCATCAAATTTCCATTTTGTCGTTCCATAAACTTTTCAGTAATAGGCCCTCTATAGATAGGGAAGTTATATACTGATTGGTTTGCATCTGGATGGAGACAGTTTACATTAAAGATGAATCTACGTTAATTTATTATGTTTTATATTTTAAGAAACAGCAAATCATTGTTATGTGACTAACAAAAGGATTATTTTTGCATAGGAAGTTGATGAGAAATTTATTATAGAACTCGAAGATGAGGATGCAAGTTACGCGTTTTTGTGTCAATAGTATTTATAACTTATGGCCATGAAGAATTGACTAAGGAGGTTTTTTTGTTTACTTAATCATTTCACGGTTGAAAATCCAGTATGATGGTTCATATGGTAAATGTTCTGGCCGGACAATAAGAGCTTAGATTGTGACAGTTGAAGCATACTATAATTCTTGTAATGTCCTAATTCAGATGTGTTGAAGTTAAAATAGTATTTACAACTGCAGCCGTTTTGTTTTATAAAATTGAGATAATGATGAGGAAAACATGGACAATGTTGCAGTTACAAAATTCATTGTTCGGAGATATGCCCTATAAAAAGAGTTTTGAATTTTCAACATAAATATAATAATTTTTAGTGTGGGGACATTTGAATATTAATGATAGGAAAAGTAAATTAATATTTGATATGCCCATAGGACAATTTATATTTGCAAGGTCATAAAAAAACCTATATTTGGAGGCTTGCTGTAAGATTACATGGACTTGACGCCCAAGATTAAGAATTATTCATAATCTGGATTTAATTCCAGCTGTAAGAGTTGAAGGAGAAGATAAGGATTTCAAATGCATGGGTACCAGTGCTGGACAAAAAAAAAACCAAAAACAACAAAGGACGAAGCGGCACCAACCTGCAGAGATCTAGATCTATTACACCAGCGGAAGAACTAGAAAATCAAGGTCAGAGAGAAAGTCTAATGAGTCAGCACTGACAGATGCTTTTAAGTCTTGAGAAATCCCCATTTAAAACTATTACTTGGAGGCACTGAGAACTGTTAGTATCTCAGTATGTATTGCTGGCACTAGATTTAGAGATTGTGTTCAATAGTTTTTATGAGGCCAGAGGCCAATTTACAACCACGTTCAATCACCAAGTAAAACCGTCAAGTTCAGTCACAAATAAGACATACATGCACAAAAAAAAAACCCAAAACAAACGCAAACATTATATAAGGTGTGAGACTAACACAACACCCCCCCCCTTCTCCCCATACATAATCTTAAGTTCTATATTCCGTCTTTAACCAACCTACATCCACCCACTTCCCACACCCTTCTATCCAAAATCCCTTCATCTCTGCTCTCCGTCACTTTAGAACACGTAGCTTTTACTACAAAATT
>BMAT01000365.1:91208-104232 GCA_019649035.1 Elysia marginata
AAATTCAATAGTTTAGATAGAGAGGAGAAGCTTGCCATAAAAAGGCTTATGTACGCATGGATTGTATCATTGTAATTTAACCTTCCTTAGTTTTTTTTAATCAGCCGAAAGAAACATTTATGTAATTATTTTTAACCACCGAAATATCTAAAAGGACCAGCCTCCCCAATCAAACTGGTCAGCCGACGCCCTTGCTAAAAGAACTAATTTTTTGTCATTGTTTTTGTAAAAATACACATAATATTATGACATATATAGAGGATTTTTTACTAACTTAAAAAGGTTGTACATTTATGTTTACCTTGATATGAAGATTCATATAAAAGGCAGTACTCTGATTTCAACAAAAGTGCAAATACTGAGTTTTGGAAAGGCGTTCTTTAGTTTGTATCTTTTACAAGACATACAGTGGAATCCATGAGAAATCAACTCAGTTAAAGTCAACAACTCGCAATGGTCCCGTTTTTTCCTTCTTTATTTTGCATAAAGTCAACTGCCTCGTACCTATTTCCACTTAAAGTCAACACCTCGTAGCCAGATGGGTCTTGATAGACTCAAAGAGGTGGGTGGGTGGACAATCTTTGTTTCCATTCATGATTCAAAACAGCGCATGCTTACCTGCCTAGGATCACTGGCCTGGCAAGGGCTAGTACGGTTGGAGGGGTGCTGATTGGGGCAGTTCACTGATGACTCTCCCACTCCTCCCACTTTGTCACACCAGTCCAACAAATTTAATGTTTTGTGAACACAGTGTTTCTGTGTACTCACCTACGTATTCCATCCCTGTGTCTACACTTAGCCTAGGTCAGCCTTCATCATTTCTCTGAGTACCTTCCTAATGGTCACACTGCACGTGCTCAATTTATACAGCCCTTCAAGATTGCACTGTTACAACAACCCCCCCCCCCAAAAAAAAAAAAAAAAAAAATTAAAAAAAAAAAAGAACAAAGTCATTTTTTTTGTCCCACGGTGTTGGCTTTGTCCTGATTCCACTGTATATTAAAAGTGACCATTTCACTATCAATTATGAACTGCTTCCAGTTTCCTCGTCTTGCAATAACCAGGCACTTTTTTTGTTCCTCTTATTATATAAATTTTTAGTGAATATATGTCCAACTTCATGTTTTTAAATGGTGCCTCTGTTAACACCTAAGTGGACATTTAATTTTTAAGATTTGTTAAATTAATTTGGTTTCTGTTGCAATAAAAAATGTTCACATTCATATGTGCGTTAGATTATAAAATGCATGAAGTCAAGTCATGAGTAAAAATGTATTTAAAAATGTAATATGATTGTTTTTACCATTTGAAACAAGTACATGTTAATTGCTCATCCACAGAGAATCAGCACAGCAAGTGGGGATGGCAGACACTATTGCTACCCACATTTTACATGTGCTGTTGACACAGAAAATATCCGTCGAGTGTTTGACGACTGTAGAGATATCATCCAGCGAATGCACCTACGACAATATGAGCTTCTGTGATTTTTTGCCAGTCTAATGGCTGAACTACTTTTCTATTGTGATGCATCTCTGCTTTTTGTTGGCCGTATCTGAGCTTGTGTGTATGATTTCTTGGAATGTATGCTGTCTGACCGTTTTGGAGGAAGGAAGCAGAAGGGCTAGCTGTGAGAGGACTTGGCGCTTCCTGTGATTCTCTTCCGTCCCTCCCCCTTGCCTTGTCAAACAGCTGGGACCTCTCATCTAATCTGGCATCAAGTCAATAATGAGAAGCATTTGTGAACAGAGTGGTAAACCTCAAAACTACCACATATACACAAATAGTAAGTCTCATTACAAGGATGAGGGCCAACTTTTAACACTGAAGTTGACCCAACTTTTCTGTGCTTCTTGAGCAAGGAAGGCATTTGCAAGACCTGCATGCACTGTGGTGTAACTTTAATGTGATATTGTGATAGAAGTGGCAGCTTTAAGCTACCCAAACTTCAATAACTTTATGCTGCAAACTGAAAAAGAAACCCCAGTGACAGCACCGATCACTTTGAGACTGCTTTCCTCCTCCACTGTCTGCTTGAGACAAGATACAGCACCAGAGAACAAGGATAGACTTGTGCAGCTTCAGTACAAAACTTGTTTTATGTAGTTCTTGTTTGCTCTATTTAAAAACATCCTTTTATTATTCAAAGTTTTAGTTCAGTGTATCTTTGTTTTTTCTTTGAATTTATTAAAGGGAAAAGTAGTTTTTTATATTATTGAGTGTAATGATGTAGTAGTTTATTATCAAATTCCCATTGCTTAAATCTTAAAAATAGCTCATTTCTCTTTAACACAGGGTTCTGCTGATAAAAGATATTTGATTAAAAAAAGGGCCATCATCAAATGAAAATTCGAAGTTAAGTTATCTTGTCTTCATGGTTTGCTCATAAGACAATAAAGTTTATGTGTTAAAAAATTGTAAAAATGTAAGCAACGCACAGATACTTTTAGTGTAACTGAAATGATTAAATTTCACTGGCTTCTGGGCAATCGCCACTGCTGGTTAACTTCTTCTTTCATGTTTCATCAGCTGAGAACCGTAAGTGACTATGTCTATTTTCTCAAAAATTCTAAAAATAAAAGTTTGTCTTGTTTTTACTAGTCTATTAATACTGTACAAGTCTGCCCATTGGTAAACTCCAACTGATATTGAAATTTGACATTTTTATGACCAGTTTAAAATTGGAAAAAAAAATCTCAAATCCATTTTTCTCAAAACCTGAAGTTTGAACAAAGTCCTCTCTGGCTGTCAGCCAAAAATTTTAGATCACTTTAGTTAGAGATAAATTTTCATATTAATGTGATAAGCTGTGTTGATGGCTTAAAGTGTCAGTAACTAGGTTTTGTAAAGTAAGCAGTGGAAACTTTTAAAATAATGGTGATCTTAGAAAGCTAAAAGTTACTTAAATTGTCATGAAATAGTCTGAGGAAAGGTAATACTCATTCAGTAAAGAACTTAATGACCAATTTGCCTCAATTTAGTTTTCTCCATGGCAAGCTCTAAAATAATAATATTATGAGCATAAAAGGCAACAAGCCACAACACCACCAAAAATTATTTTTCAAATCATGAGGAGAATTGTTAGGAACTAATTATCTTTTGTTTCTCTCTAATAGAACAAAAACTAGAAAGTTTCTGTTTAACAAGGTCAATTTGTTATTGTTCTTTTTTGCACACCATGTGGTTGCCCTGTGTTAGCTTGCTAAAAGCTTCTAGAACTTAGTTATTTGTTCTCCAAAAATTGATGATAATCTTTATCAGATTTTAAAACTTTATTGGGGTCAGATTTTATATGTTAGGTATATATATTTTTTTTTTTGATCAATGTAAATATAACCTTGTTTGAAGTAAATATGGAAGAAGTATAGGCCTTGAAATATGTTATTTGGATGCAATGAAATTTAAAAAAAAAAACAAAAAACAAGCATTTTTTTGTTTGTGGTTATAATGTTATGACCTATAGAATTAGCACATTAAAATCTGTGGAAGTCAGAGGGCATACAACTGAGAATAAAACCAAAACAAATAAATGGATCTAATGGAAGGTCAATCAACTAATAATTAATTTGCAAGATCACCAGTATCTTTAACCTTTCCAATGGCAGTGTCCATACTCTTAAAAAAAATTTTTTAATGCAATAAAAACCAAAATCCTCTTTAACTTACTACCATGCTAGGCTGCCTTCATCAAACTTACCCACCTTAGAAGCATAAAATTAAATAATTAAACTTTTTGACCAGACAATGATCAGGTTGAAGATTTACATTGAAACTTACAATTATATCACCACCCTCTCTTGCATTGTGCATTGATCATGCTGTCCCAGCATTATTTTTTTCTTTATGTTTGTATTTAGAAGTTTTCTGCTGGTAAGTATCCTTATGGAAACATTATATTTGGGAAAGAATATCAGTACATTGTTCATCTAGATTGTCATCTAGATATAACTATCAATGAGATCTGGCCTAAAGCACAGTTGAAAGTTTTTACAAATGCAATCAAAATCCTAGCATTTTTTTTGTTCTGTTTTTTTTTCTCTTGGTTTACTTTTCATTAAGAGTTATACAAAGCTATGAAGATCTTTGAACATATCACTCATTCTACAGTTGAATAATTTTTTTCTTGTTTATAAACCTCTCACAACCTTCATAATTTCATTTTCTGTATTTTCAATCTGATAAAATTGTAAGAAAACATCAACCAGGAAACAACTAAAAACCTGTCTTTGGTCTCTCTCCCTCATACCCCCTACACTTTTATCCCTTTCAATCATTACCTATGTTTCTTTGTCTGTTTTCAAACAGTTAAATTTGGCTTGATGAAAAGTTCTTAAATTATGCATCATAATAAACAGAAGCCAATGGTATAGTTTAGGTCTAGTATTACGCAACCCCAGTGCTATCTTGTCTAACTCTTATTTTGGCACAGTTGGAACCAGTTTTCTGCAAAAAAAGATAGGCAACAAATCCTTACTTTGATAAAATATTTTAAACGTTAAGTCATATAACCCTAACTTTTAATATGCACCTTGAAACTTTTCATTAGCTCTAGATGAAATTAAAAAAAAAACATTTATGGAGATAGGACAAGATAGAACTAAGGTTACAATTATTCCAGAGAGTTTTCATTGCCCTTTCTGTTATTTCCCTCCTAATCCAATTTCTGAACTCCATATGCTCCTTTTCCTTCAGGTTTTTAATTTTACAGACCTTAATACAAGTCTTTCCTAAAAAGTCTTGTTTCTATGGCTTATGTGGATGTAGGTCTAGAGTGCAAATTACCGATAATTCTTTGATCTTTAATGTTCAAATATTTACTAGACTCACAGAACTTCAAGATAACCTCGTCTTAAAGAAGAAAAATATATATTATCTTATTATATTGGGGGACAATATTGTATGATTGTTTTTGGAAAATATGGATGAATGAACACATATTATGATGTTTTAAAGTGTTTTTTTTAAACATGAAATACAAAAAAACAAACCTTCCTCTGGACATACAGTTTTTGTCCACATAAAACTGCTCAGCTGGATTTTATTGAATAATTTCGCTTGGATACTTTATCATGTTGTGATTTTGTTTGCCTATTTAAGCACTGGTTGTGTTATTATTCCTTCATATAGGTTTTTAAATAAGGTTTTTTTTGTGTTTAGCATTTTGTTAACAACTTTTTACTCGGTGTAGTGCATTTTCTTTTCCCTGACCAAAACATCAACTCGAAAAACTTAGTCCTCATTTTTTGTTTTACTTAAATCAAAATATGTACATGGTTTTATTTCATAGGATAAATATGTGACCTGACTTGCAACTAGTCCAAATGAGTAGCAATGTTGCAAACTCTTGTTCTTTTTTTTTTCCTTTTCAGTTACTGATATATTAGATTTCTCCTACTGTTTTGTTCTATTGTATGTAGTGGGTTCTTTTAAAGTTTTTTTTAGAAGTAGAGGCTTTGTTATAAGTAAAGTTGCTGACAATACAACTGTGACATCCATCTCATCAGGACTGGTCTCAAGACATGTATATATATTTATGATCAATCTATCTGTTATATAACATATTGTGAGGCATGTGTTCTTAAAGATTATCACAGTTTAGCTCAGATATACCAACAGGTATATTTTCTTTCTTTTTTTTTTTTTTTTGGGAAAAGTTATTCTTTTGTAAAGGTTTCTCTTTTTTTTCTTCTTAAGTTATAAAATAATAAAACTTTAACAAAACAGAAGAAAAAACTGTCATAAGCAATCATTTAAGAAGAAGTTGATTTTAAATCCATCACAAAAGAAAAAGTGATATCAAGAATTTCAAGTGTTGCTGTCTTTTTTTTCCTGTTGCTGTCTGACCTCTCACCTCTCAGTGTTAAAAAAATTAAGAAATAAAGACACTAATTTCTCTCCATATTTTTATTGTTAGTTGCCTTAAGATTAATTCGTTCACTCTACTTGGTATACCCGCTGGTAATATCTGCACTTTTTCAAATTGAAAAAAAAAATCATGTGTAAGTAAGACCATGTGGTATAATAACTTCTGCTGTCTCACATGATCTTAATGAAAATTTTAAACAGAAGCTTTAAGAAGTAAGTGAAGTCACAAATACTTCATGTTAAATAATTTGAGGACAAAAAGAAAACAAACAAAAAAAGTTATAAATAGTATATTTAGATAAATTGGTGCTCCTTTTTGAGCAAACTGAATTGGGGGAAATAGTTAACCAAGTTTGTAAGCTTTACTTTAAAATTTGCTGTCATATCCTCTGTATTGGGATTGTGTGCAGATTTCATCTTTGTTTGCGCTTATGCTGTTTTTGTAAATTAATTTGTTGAACCTTTGTGTAGCCAATATATAATAGAATGAATTTATTTATGACTTTTTTCTGATATTGATTGTTATGTAAATGTTCCTGTGTTATTCCATCAGCATATCCTGTGCATGGAATACATCAAAACTTTGATTGTCATGCCTTTGTGTTTGTGTGATTTTCACACTCAACCATGCAGGAAAGAAAAAAATAGTGTATATTTTCTGTACTGAAAGGTAGGTGTGACTAAAATAGCTGCACTGTGGGTGAATCCTGTGCTTGCTGGCTGCCCTGTACATTAGTGTTGGATATAAATGTTTCTGTAGTTGCTCTCCTTTTGCTGTTTCAGATGATTGGATCACTAATGAAATGGTGCATGTGCATGCTTTTAGATGCATAACTACAGCTCTTTCTAATTTTAGAGCTTTGAGCAAATGTGTATTTATGTTTGTAAGTAAGTGTTAAGATATGAGTTTTTGTATGCTAGATTCTCAAATGATTTGAGGTGAAGACTGCTGTGAGAAGGGCAATAATAATACTGTCAGTAGAGATGAGTGACAAACGTTGTGTATGCCTCTTTTTTTTTTTTTTTTTTTTTTTCCTTTTTTTCCAAACATACACAAATGAAAATTTATTATTATTTTTTTTTGCATTAATAATAAATTTTAAAATAAATCTAGACAGCTCCTGCTAAATATGTGCATTTTAAAATATAAATGATTATCTTTATGCTGCTATCATCCATACCTATGAAGTGGCAAATCTGAATGTTTGAGTAAATATTGTTGTGGCATATCTGACCCACCTGTGTCTTATGTCCCTTTTTTACATGCACAAGTTATCAGTGAACTTCATTCAATTAATGATGTGAGAAATATTGGTAAAATGAATTTGTCTTCAGATTGAACTTGAACTGACGTTTAGATACCCGCAAATTACTTGATATGCCGCCCTCAATGTTGTAAACTAGATCCAACTTGTGAATCTTGTGAGTACAAGTCAAGAATATAAGACCTTTCAAAAGTATACCATCAAGAGGAATACACCTGTTCTCTTTTAAACTGTTTATTCTTTTCCCTGTCTTGGGGAATAATGGAAAATTTGATTAGAAACTCTGCTGCCAACAACCAGGCAAAATTTGACTGAGGACTAAGACGAAACGAGGCAAAGGTCATCTCCAACCAGTTGCTAAGGCAGCTTGTTCTGATAGAAAAAAATCAATGACTTATTAATAAAAACTAAAATTTTACATTTCTTATGTCTACAAGAGTTTTGCTGTAGCAATGAAAATAGCCTGGTGGATCTAGAAAGTATATGTCAACAAGAGGCATCTTTGCCCCTGAGTTTTGTCAAAAGACATTTTTTCAGGAGAGGTATCTGAAGAAGACACAATACCATGCCTAATGTGCGTCTGATTAATATAATGGCTTCATTCGCCAGTTTTACCTTGCTAGATATGGTTTTCACTGCAATGTGTGTGTCTTGACATAAGGGAGCTGGAAGGAGAAAACCGTGATATACATGCTGCTGTTCTATTATCACTACAACATTATCTTTATTCATTTGCCAATGGGGTTTCAGAAGTGACCAAAATGTTCTGTTTTTGTTATATGTTGGTCTATCTTTTTGTTCACTCTTTTTTCTTTAAATTTATTTTCTGCTTTAAAAGAAGAAAAAAATAACAAGGATATAGACATCAAACTTATCATGTATATGGTAATATTCGCTTGTTAATGAGGATATACATTGGAATTTTATTTATCAGATTTCTTGAGACTGAAAAATGTCATGGTTTAATCACAGTAATTTCCAGAAGAAAAAAATTATGTGGGCCCAAAGAAAGACATAAAATAAAATAACTCATTCGGATTTCCCTGTTTGTAAAAAATATTTCAATAGTGTTGCGATAATTTTTTTTATTTTTAACTTTTTTTTAATTTATACTTATTATAGCAAACAGAATAATTGGTCATGAAGCTTTCTATGTTTGACTGAACCATTTTAGTAGCATCTTCATCCACAGACTGGGCTTCTTTTTAGGTGATATTGGCTTTTATAAAAGAACATTCTCATAGCATGGACCTAAAAATTTACATTCATTTATCCTGCGTGCCATTATTTGCATACTTATCATTTACAAAGTCATCTGTGTGGAGAAATAATTACAATTAACTGACATAGTGGTATGCATTAAAAAGATCCCTTTCCTTTGTATGTTCAGGTATCATAGCTCTGATTGATTAAAACATCTGAAGATGTGCAGGGTTAAGAGATGCGTCTTTTTTTAATTGGTGACTTTTATTTGGTTGAGACTGCCATATTTATGGAAGCATGTATTTATCTGCAGCAGACATTCAATTATAACTCTAAATTTAGATTAGAAAAAAAAACAATCAGAAATTAAGTGTTACTTTGTTACTATTTTATCTGTCTGCCAAATGAACTTAAGCAGAGCAAAGGCTGTATGAGGATTTTAATGCGCACAATATGTATGTATAAAGTTAAAGGTCCCACCAGGTTGTACACATACTGTTCTAAAATTAGTTTACATTATTGATGCTATTGGTCCTGTAATGAATATTTATATAAATCTCAATGTGTACAAAATATGAAGGCTGAGAAAATATTAACATTTCAGTGTTTCATATTTACATATCCCCTACCTTAAAAACAAACAAAAGCAAAACAGAGCAAAAACCTTTTTGCACTTAAATATTTGCATTGAAAAAGTATACTGAGTTTTTGGGGGGTGGGGGGGAGTAAACTTAATACCTATCAATTAATTTTCTAGATTATTGAAAACTTACCTTATTGTTTGTTAACTTTGCAGGCAGTTAGCACATTATTCAACTCAGTCTTAAGTTACAAGTGCTGATAAAGTGATTCAAGTCATTTCCCCCTCCTATTGAACATAAGGGGGTGTTCTTTGTCCAATTTAAAATATCTAAAATAAGGTGTTTAGTTGGAAGTATATATTTATACTGTGGCCCCTATCAAGATGTAATATTTCTTAACATTAAGTCCTTGTTTATGTGGCCAGACAATGTTTGTTTGGTGGAATCTAGCATGCATTTTGCCAGTTGTGTAGAGTATCTATTTATTTTAAGTGTGCTGGAAGGTGGCGATGACATTGTAATCTTGTGGTTTGTCAACTTAACTCCCAATTAGGATTTTATGCAAGTCTTCTTTCCCTACATAGAGGATGTAAAATGTAACTATCTTATGTAGAAGTGCTCATGTAAAAATGCCTTTTAACCATCTTTTTTTTCTTTGATGAGGTCGTTATTCTTTTTCAAGATTTTTTATTTTTTTGTAGCATTTTTAAAGAAGCAAATTGTATTTGAAGTTGCTTGTTTATGTACCCTCATTATTTCAATGAGCAGCCACTTCTTTAATTTCTTTAGAAAGAAAAGCATCTTCTTCTAAATGCATAAATTACTATGTAAAGTTGTGTTTTCTATATGGATGAAGTCTTATGCCAAGTAAATTAACTCTCTTGGAGATTTTAGCTTTGGCATTTCAGGTAGTGTGGTAGTTTTGCAACATATGCATAAAATGAAGTTAAAAACCTTTAGATCTGAAAAAAAAATTTTAATCAGCTGTTCTGTTGGTGTTTGTACCAGGAAGGCATGACAACTTTGACTTGCTATTGTAAGTTACAAACCAGCTTTCTATGAATTATTGTAGCAACTTCAGCAACATCAAGGGGAGAGACAGAAAGAGAGAAAGAGAGAGAGGAGGAAATAAAGAAAACACTTCAACACAAGTTATCTTTTTCATTTTAGTTTTTTAAGCTGCGAATAAACATAATTTTTTCTTGTATCTTTATTTTTTTCTCCCTCAACATAATTTCATTTTATATATATACATACATTAATATATTAATCTGCATTATTAGAATGTTAAACAAAAACGTTGATGCTCATGCATAATTCAACCAACAGACTGTACTGTATGTAATTAACCTTTGTTTGACCTGTGAATTACGAATGAAAGACATATGTACTGCAATATAATTTTTTTAGTTTCTTTTCAAACTGTCTTGATGTTGTGTTTTCCCCCCCCACATAAGCTTCCCTGTGCGTTAGCTTGGTGCTTCCCAATAGCACATCAAGTTTTTTCTTAACAACATAGGTTGGTATAACTAGAACTTAGTCTTTTTTACCTTCACAGTCCCATTCTTCCAGAATACAATGCACAAACTTTCTGCTGCTTAAAAATAACACCTGAAACAGCATGTTCCATGAAGCTACAGGAATTTTTATTTCTTAGTCTTAGCTGTTGGATGGAAGCTCCTGTCGTCAGTGGTGATATCAAAGCAACATTTAAAAATCTTGCAACACAATGAGGACTTGTCATCTTTATAAAAATTATGCTCTAGTTTTTATGACTTTCTAATTAATGATTTACAGTTATTATTATACATTTATGAATGTTTATACATTTATGAATGTATTGCATCCAGTCTTAATGAGATTCTCCCAAATCTCATATATAAGTTACAGATATGAAACTAAAAGCCCATTTAAAGTAAAATATCCGTTTAAATATCTCATTTCTAAACTAAAGAGCAAACTTGTTTCCAGTAGGCTAAATTGTTTTTTTTTTTCTCGAAATTAAGTGTTAATGCCCAACTCACCAGGAAAAATAGACTAGTCAAGATTTATCCCCAGAGCAGGTTTTGGGAACTTTGACAAAAAACCTTTGTAGATCTGCCAACCAGTACATGTACTCATTTCAATGTTTCAGTACTGGTACCAGAATCATTACTATAATAATCAAATACAGTGGAATCCGCTTTTAGATAAACCTTGTTAAAGATGGACTAGAGTTTTGATCCCTTTCCTTTTTTTCTTTATAATGATACTGCTTGATATAAACTTATAAAAAACTTTTTAAATGGGACCAAAGAGGTTTATCTTAAGAGCATTCCACAGTATTTATAGGACATAAAAACATTACTAAAATCAGCTGTGCATGAGGAAAATCTGTTGCCACTACAATGGAACAGAAAAATGTTCTTTAGTTCGATGTCACTTACAAGCTGTACCAATTAACCAAGTCAAGTTTTTATTCTCCAAAATATGACTAAATGTTTGTGAAGGTCAAGTCAAAGCACTAAATTGAAACATAAAGGATTGAACACCTTCTGCAAGTTATCTCCACAAAAGAGGCCACACTAGTACTCTCTCGTACTTGATTACTGAGTGCTTTGGATAATACGAAAATAGAGGTTTCAAATTGCTGAAGCCACTTTAATCGTAATTTCATATAAAATCTACCTGGACTGATCAAGAATATTTTATAATTTTAAGTTTGTGGTCTCAGATTCATGTTTCTTCGTTCCTCAGACTGGGCTATAGCTAAACATTTCCCTGATAAAGAAATTCACATAGTTCAAACAGGACACATGCAACTTAGTTCGCATATAGGCGCAGGAATTAGGACACTACTAGTAGTAGTACTAATGTAGTGTTCTCTTTTGCCTTCACAGTCCCACAGTTTCAGAATACAATGAATACACAAACGTCTTGCTACTTGAAAATAACGCCCGAAACAGCTTGTTCCGTGGAGCTACAGGAATTTTTATTTCTTAGTCATAGCTGGTTGGAAGCTTCTGTCGTCAGTGAGGATATCAAAGCAACAGTTAAATATCTTGAAAGGCAAGGTATAACTATAAGGTTCCTTCTTAATGTAATGCGCTTTGAGCTACAAAAGAAAAAAATTAATGCGCAATATAAATGTTATTTACTATTATTACCAGTGCTGCTGCTGCTCCTCCTCCTCTGTCCGGGACAAACGTAATGCTTTATCTGCAGTATAAAACATATGAGAGATACTGTATTTCGTTTGTCCTAGGCTGCACAACTACTACTACTACTACTACTACTACTACTACTACTACTACTACTACTACTACTACTACTAATACTACTACTAATACTAATAATAATAATAATAATACCACTACGACGATCACCACCACCGGTGAGTGATCAGTTTAACCTATTTATACAGGGGTGCAAGTTTTCCGACTTTAGTAGGAATTCCGATTTTTTAGCAGTTTTCTTTAACTAAAAATGCAGAAACCTTGAAAAAAATTAAGACCTAAATGTTAAAGATAACAGCCTAATTTAAGAGTCTTACTTAAGACAATCAAACATTTCTTTTTAGTTGTGTAGGCACTTGTACAGAGTTGTATCTATCTCTTTGAATTGATCCATCAGAGTGTAAAATTTTCCTGCTTTCTGAGCATGAGCCTTCTGCATACCTGATTTATAGGACCAGCGGGGAAAGTCCCAGGATCAAACTAAGTTACCTATTAACCTAGGTCACTCTAGAGGTGAAAACAGCCACTTGTATCTAGATCTGGTTTAGATGATACAGCAGATAATTATGGAAATATTTAAGCATGGGTGGGAGTGTGGCCGATCGAGATTTCAGGACATGGCTTGCCGGCCTACTATCATTCGGGATAAAAAAAAATCGTGTGCCGGTCCGAAGAATAGATGAAAACTTTCGTTTCGTAACCGTGGTTTTCGCAAGTTCGGTTCAAGCCAACGATTTGTTTCCCGGTTACTTTCGTTAAAACTGATCAGCCAAAAGGGCATAGATTTATATCCTACCTTAAAGGTTGGTTTGGA
Organism: Elysia marginata; assembly: GCA_019649035.1. Lineage (NCBI taxonomy): Eukaryota > Metazoa > Mollusca > Gastropoda > Plakobranchidae > Elysia > Elysia marginata. The sequence continues at coordinate 104,152 of BMAT01000365.1, forward strand.
AAAATCAGAGGCGGATCATCGAAAGGAAAAACGTTTGCGGCAGTGACGGATAAGGGAAGAGGCCCAGCGCGTGTGTAGACC
>BMAT01000365.1:141030-160346 GCA_019649035.1 Elysia marginata
CGTTCATAGGCGTTCCCAGGCTCTCCTCAGTTCCAGTCTCATGAGTCTGTCTGGACCCCCAGACCACCCAGAAAAGAGCTCTTTTCCTAATCCCTAACTCCTTAGTTTCTAATCAGTAGAATGCAGAACGTTGAGCGAGACAGGTGTCTTTCCTAGGCTGGCAGTCCTTACTCCATTATGAGTCCTAGAAGTTAGATCTAGATTCTAAGACTTCTGACTCCTTAGAATGATAGTGTAAATACTATAAACTTCAATTTCTTCACTCGTCTGCCCAGCATTCCGTGGCATTGTGACCAGCCGGCAATGCCTACTGGGACTGGGCATGTTTGATTGGCCAGCATGCACCCATGCTTATGACAGTAGGCCCTAATGGATGCCGAAATTAAAAAGCCCTGGCATAGCAATAGCATCTACATTTACTCTTGATTCATGATTGTTGGTCTAAAAACAGCAATAAGTAGACACTTGATTAGGAGTACCCAGTACAATTAGATTCTAGATCTATCTTTACAATTAGTAAACTAGATCTAGATCTACATATAGATTAGGCCTAGAATGGCTAGTGGAAAGCCGCTAGATCTAGATCTTAAACTTGTCTAGATTAAAACAAAAAAAAACCACGCCTAAAATAAGCTTCGCCAGCACACAAGCCTAGTGGTAAAATACTAAAAGAGACATATAGATCTATCCATATATTACAATACATTACTATGGAGTTAAGATGTAGATCTTCGAAAAAAAGGCCTAATCTAGATTCTAGATATTGAGGAGACTGGCCGTCCGAAGGCTCCTGAAAGAAAAGTGCTAAATTTTAGTTTTACTTTTAGATTTACCCCCCTTAAATCGCTTCGTCGAGTACTCTGACTGCTAGGATATATTTATTAATGCCAGATTGGCTGAACCATATCTACAAACATTACTGTTTCCTCGTTTTGAAAGCATTGTAAATTAGGTTGCAACCAAGGACAAACCCGTGTGTGAGAAAAGAAAAATCCACTGCAAAATACTCAATGAGAGGGAAGAGAAACAGCCTAGCCTGTAACACTGAGCTGGAAGAAAATGACGTGTGGAGGGACATGGAAGTATTATCGACGACTGACTTTCAAAGAGTTGGGCTCTATGGCGAAAAATAACCTCCACTTAAGCCAATTTCAGTTATCAGAATAATAAGCCAAACTTTAGAAAACATGGACAAGAGAGAGAGAGAGAGAGAGAGAGAGAAAAAAAAGAGAGAGAGAGAGAGAGAGAGAGAGAAACTATAATCAGTATTACCGGTATAACCAAAGTTGCTTTTCACTTTATGCATACCCGGTGTTGCATTGGACCCCCCGCCCCAGAAATGCCACTTCAAAGATTTTATATTGACTTTTAATGCCTCAGATATGTCTCTTTTCTATTCTTTTATTAACTTAAAATGAAAACTACGCAATTGCTTTTACACGTAACTCAAAAGGGGATAATTGAGTAAACATGTACTTAAACAAAAATCATACATGTAGTCCTCTTTTGAAATGAGGGTCTTAAAAAGAGAGTAATAATGTAACTGACTGAAAAAAGACAAATTCCTTATTGATTCAAAATAGGAATAAAGGCTCACAAGGTGGTCGGGATTAAAAACCTCAAGATAATCGACGGGCCAAGGGCCCTCACCAATGGATATTCTTATATTAATGTTTTTTGTAAAGTCATTTCATTTAAAAATATTGTTCCCTTGTATATGTCAATTATATGACTAGTCTAGAAGAATGTAGACTTTTGCAGATATTTAGGCCTACAACATTACAAATAAAGAACCATGCACAGAAATCTGTCACAACCCAACTAAAATGTTTTGCATTTTTTTTGTTTACAATAATACTTCATAACATAAAGATCTTAAGGGATAACTTTAAGAAAATCTTATCACAATATAAGTTAATATTTTTTTAAAAATTAAAAAAAAAGAAGTAAGTCTGTATGAGTTTTTTTTTTTATTTCTACACAAAGCTCGTTCCTTTTTTTTCAGTTTTCATTTGGCTTTCTCTACCAAGTTAAACAAAATCCTGTCTGCTGTAAACTACACTACACCTAGATGCTCTCAGTTAATTTTAGTGAGAAAGCCGAGAAACTGCTCTGCCTTGCCTAAGCAGACAAGTCTCGTCATAAGACTCAAAGGGTGCAATCTATCAATAAATGTTAGATCAATAGCCAAAGGGAATAATTTAGATCTATTTGTTTATTAATATCTAACAATAAGTTGTAATCAGCCATCATGCTGTAATGCACGAATATCAAGCGTGATAACAGCACTGTAAAATCTAAACGATCAATAGATCAAATTCAAGATCTATTCTAACGTTTCAACAGTGCAAACTGCCAAAATCCATACGTACGTGTCGACATTGACTGTTTGAGATTGAATTTTTATAGATCAGGATCTAGATCCAGTGGTTGTCACTTGGTCTTAAATAGGTTTAACCAGTGCAATCTAGATCAGTTCTGAGAACTCTACTGGCCTTCAAATGGCTAACCATTCTACAAAGAAAGTCAAGCCTGACGGGGAGGGTGCTCAGTCTACGCACTCGCTTTTTACAAAAGCCATCCAGCCTGAATATCAATGGAATGACAAAGTAAGCACTTAGATAATCTATTCTAGGGACTAGATCTAGAAATTAAGTCAATTTTAGAAAAATGATTTTCTCACCGAGGTTAAATATGTAGGTGTCTACATTGCCCACAAACACACACTTTTTAAAATTATCATAATTTCCTGCCCCTATAACTTAATGTAAGTGTAAAACTAAAAAGAATGAAATGTTGAGTAGATGATGACGTTTGCTGCCCCTCTGTCTGTCACACCCACCATGATATCTTGAACATATATAGGCCTAAATCTTTTGCATTCAGGCCTAGGAGGCAAGATGGTTAACTCTTTAACCATGTAATTATCTCATACTTCTGTGCATAATTTTTCTAGGTCTAAATCAAAGCATAGGTATACATGTACGGTTGTAACTTATAGATTGCTGCAAAAATCGCTAAAAGAGTTAAATTTAGCTGCTCTTAGAAGTTCAATCTACTATAATCAACTTCCCAGGTCAAACTATTTCATAGTTTTATTCGTACATCGTCTTTCTCCCCTTCTTAGTTATGACTATACATCGGACGCCGGCAGTGTCCAACCGTGGATATAAAATGGTGCACTGGACGTTGACAGTGTCTTGCCATTGCTATAGAGTTAAATTAGACATTTAGTGCATTCTTAAATTCTAACATATATTCAACTTACAGTTACATGGTACATTATGAGACAGATTTTCTCTGTTAATAATGCTATAGCAGGAAAAATTTTCTTTGGGGAAAGCCACCCTAAATCAGAAGTTTTTTTCTGGGGAAGAAAAGAAATGTACTTGATTTATTTTCGTATCTTCTTTCATTTCTCCTATTTCTGTGGAGTAGAAGTCACGGCATTATACATGACTGTGATGTATACATATCATTACACAACTTGGGCAACAGTCAGAATTAAATAATAATTTGTCATGAGTGAAACAAGAGCAACGTACACCTCTAAGGCTCTGGATACCCAGTCTTATCAACTGAGCTAATGTGGCAGTTGATGGGTGAAGCTTAAAAGATTGTGACTACACTGAACAGCAATCATGAGATCTGATTTGATTACATGTAAAATGCCTATGGATTTTGGAAATTGCACCCCTTAATCTATGAAATTTGAAAACAATATTTAAAATTTATTTATAAAGGCACTTTAATAAAAGTACATAGCTGTTGAAAAGAGCATTGTAATTTGATGGCATGATTTTGAAATGACCATGGCAGCTATTTAAAAAATTTAGCGACCTGTGTTTGCCTTAGGCCGTGAATTTACATAATTGAAGGATTGAAAACTCTGTAGTATCCAGCTTAGTAGTTACTAGTTAGTATATACTATAACAATCTTTTATGAAAGAAAACAAACTGTAAGAGAAAAATAAAAATTTAGACCCTACATATTGTTTCTAATAAATTTAATTTAAGCTTATTTAGCCAAAAGGAGAGGTCTTCCTTTGATGTCTAAAATCTAGCCCTCAAACCACTTACCTCTGACCTGGGAACTACAACATGTCAATGTAATAAAAAATGGCCACCAGATTGTTAAAAAATTATCGTTTGGAACTGACTTTAACCCCTTCTTGACATAGAATGTACGTTGTACGTCCTTTTTGTCGTGCCAAAATGCAGTCAAATCAGCCACTTTTGCCGTTCCCTGTAACGCTTAGTCATACATTGTATGTCATGTTTTGCACTGCGTAAGAGGGATATTTGACGCAGAGTTGTTTGAAATCCAACAATACAATTGGAGTTCAGCAATGCTATAAATAAATGCAAATAATCCCTTCTCTAACCAGAATATACCACGTCATGGCGATTGATAGAACCTACGTCACAAAGGGGTTAACTGATTGTAATGAAATTATGAAATGCTGAGTCATTATATTTATTACTAACTAGCTTTAAGTTTAACACTTGGATTTTAAACCTTTGAGAACAACAGTAAGTATAACCATAATCATTTTGTTTAGATAATAATGGCTCCTCTCTGCAAAAAATCTCCCCAATAGCCATGCTGAAAACAAACCTGTAAGTTTTTAATCCTTGCAAACTGGTAGCCTTAGAGAAAATAGGGTTTTTCATAATATCTCTTCTTTCAAGGGATGTGACTCCAGAATTTATGCCATCATTGTTACTGCACAGTTAGAGAATGGGTGTTAGTAACTGTTAATGTTAGACTGAAATTTTACCTGCCAGACCTCTAGAGCTGGGTCAAGTCAACATTATTCCAGGGGTCTTCCGCAACAAGACGAGCATCTTAATACTTTTGAAACCACTAATCTGCGACCATAAATGTCTTTGACAGCCATTAATGCAACTGAATTTGTAAAATAAAGAACAAATGTTTGCAATCTCGAATCTGTCTTGATTTTCTGTTGCATATTCACAAACTTCATCATTCATCAAATCCTCTTAAAAATTGTATCCATCTAGACCTAAATTTGATTCATACAAGTTGATTTTTAAAAAAAGGTAAATTATGTAAACCTTCAGTAGATTCAGTAGATCTTAATTTTACAATCTATTATGCAGACTAAACGATAACAAATGACGCGTGGTGTGGATTTAAGACCCAAGTCATTCATCACATTCATGAACATTTTTTTGTTTACTTTTTACCAGATCATGTAAATTTTTAATCAAGTTTTTTTTAAGTAAAGTAAATTAATTACTGTGACTCATTTTTGTTTTCAATCTTTCCCAGGATGAATTTTTGGATGTTATCTATTGGATGCGTCAAATCATGGGTCTTGTTCTTGGGCTTGTATGGGGATTCATACCTTTGAAAGGCTTTGTAGGCCTAGCTTTGTGAGTACCAAAAAAACAATAAATCTATTTCTTTTTGTAGTTGATTTTTTAAATTCAATTTCAGACTCATGGAAAATAGACCATGTATTCAGTTAAGAACTGGTGAGAGAGAAGTCAATAATTTCCATTGTATGGCAAATCTGTAAGCTAAGAAATAGCACTTATGCTGCTGAAGTAGGATCTCAATTTGAATGAGTCACATCAAAACCACTTAACTGCGCTGTGTACATAAATTGAATTATCTAGTTTTTAGATGTTTACAAAAATTCTATGTCTAAATTAAGTTTTTACACACATATCTATGTTAAGGTTTAATTTCTACATGTCTTCTACAAATTTTGAATCTAGATAGGTTCTTTGTATGCCTAACTGCCTTTGAAATTTTTTTTAGCACACAGCGGAGAATTTTATAGCAGTCAATGGGTGCATGCAGTGAAAATTACTGCAATCATTAATTAATGGTTCTCAAGAAAAAGTTTTTAAAGAAGTGGTAATCTATCTGTGTAATAAAACGATTGTTTGTAAATTTTTTTTAAAGTCAATTTTTAAAATGTTAAAGCTGCATGTCATCATATTTGCCCTTACATTTGGCCTGATTCTGTAGCATTACTATAGCAAATATAATGTTTTACAAATTATCGTCACTCATGCAGAACTTAAAAAAAAATCTTTCAGATTTTTCCTTGTAAATGTCGCCATAGTCTACCTTTACTACAGCAGCTTCCAAAGGGTTGATGAGGAGGAATACGGTGGAGCCTCTGAAATATTAAAAGAAGGATTGATGACTTCGTTTTCGTCTTTTTTGGTATGTTCTTCTACATAATTGTTAATTGTAAGTGTTTTTATGTTCACTGAAATGGGGCTGCTTAATCCATATTGAAGCAGTATTTTCGTGCAAAAACTTAGTTGTCAATTAACTTTTTTTCTTCAAATTCCTTTATTTTTGTCCACAACAGGTAAAGGTATAAGTAAAAAATCAAGTATTCTCAAGCACAATTTCACATTTAAAAAACACCTTTTTGTCATAGATTTATATGACATTCATTTCTATGTTTCATCTAGATTTTTGCACTAGATAGTTATTGTGGCAAAATTGAAAGAAAATAAATAGCAGTTTCAAAAGAAAATATACAAAAGAAAAATTAAGAAAACTAGCAAGAAATATCTGCTTGTTTTGAAGTGCATTTCTTTAACTAGCAATGACAAAGTGGAATCCTGATAGAGCCAACATCTCAGGACCAAAAAATGTGTTGACTTTAAGCAAGAGTTGACTTTAGTTAGTACAAAAAAATGAAGAAATACAAAATGGAACTGCCAGAGTTTGCTTTTAAAGCAAGAGATTTCTTTAAAGGTGTAGATTTTAAATTCCACTGTGTGTTCACCTTGATAAGATTTAATGATATGAGTTGCAATTCCTGACGCTAAAAGGTTTCATTAAATTAGCTTTGATCTAAGATGGTATTTGAAGTTGAACTGATTCATTTTATTCAACTTAAACCTTTTATTCATTATATGACAAGAATCTTGTTACAAATGCATACATTTTGAAGTCCCTACAGTTTTGTTAGTCTTACCTCAGACCTACACTATTTTTGTCAAGTAAACTAAATTTACCTAAAATTGAATCAGAATAAAATAAAGTCAAAGTCCTGCGAAAATATGATTGTAGCAAACAAGTAGAGATGCCTTAAGTCAAAACAAGTTTTTTTAATAGTGGAGCAGCAAGGGCGTCGGACTTGTGATCGAGCGGTTGTGGGTTCAATTCCCACCACGACACATGTTGTAACTGCCTTAGGAAAGCAATTTATCCACATTTTCCTCAGTCCACCCACCTGTAAAATGGGTACCTGGCTATAGGCAGTGCTTGAAATTTGTAGAATGATAGTATTCGAGCGCCTAACTGGCAGCCATGCTGTAATGCTCTGAAATATGAGTTGAATTTGCTTTGGTGTGTATTGGCCTGCTGGGGGAAATATGTCAAGTCTTGAGACTGCCTTTGGCGGTGGAAGACTATAATCCATATTTTTTTTTTTAATAGAATTGATTTTATGCTTTCTTCTGATATAAGATGTAAAGTGGATCTTGTAAAGTTGTATCCATCAACCTTGTATCATAACTAACTAAAATAAAGTTGGAGCTAATGAGGGATACTTCAGCCTATTCAACTGGCATTATACTATAGCTGCTTTATCAGCGACACAGCTATCAAACAAGCAGAGAGAAATATTACAAAACACAGTCCAGTGCAATTTCGTCCAGTTAAGTGGGGAATTCGATCAGGTAAAGGAAAGGGTGTTCACAATTATGATTTCATGGACAGTAATCAAGTTTTCAATTCCTAAGTAACTAATTTAAAGTGCAGCATGTGCCAGAAATAGGGAAGATATGCATCTAGCTTTTCAAACCAAACAAAGCTTTCTCGAGCTTCTGGATCACTATATTTTGTCCTTAAATTTGAAGCATTGTCTTGGTAATTTGTCATCATTTGCCGATTTCAGTTTTTGAAAGTTTTCCAATGTTCCCCCTCAGCTTGTTTGACATCAAGAAACTTTTCATTTTTGTTCATTTCCATCATTAAAGCTTGCGTAGATTGGCGATCGATTTTACATTCAATTAGGCCTAGGGGTTTGAATTAAAGTGAAGTGAGTGTTACAAATTTTTCCAAGATCACTTTCTGGCACCTTTTAGTCTAGCCCTGCAAGATAAAAAAAAAATTATCTCAGACCGTCTGCGCATACAGTAGGGAAGAAGGGGGAAGACACAAGGCTAGGGGTGAAATGCTTGATAGCTTTACTGGACGGTAACTTGCTTTCTTGCTATCCTTGTGTGACTATCAGTATCATATCACTGTATGGCTTATTAGGGCCATGAAGTTTACCCAGAAATATGAGCAGTGGGGGAGGGAGGGGGGTTAAGTGGGAGAATATCAATGTTCAACATCATTTGTGGTAAGCCCAACTGGTTGAGGCAAGACTAGTGGGTGTGTGGGCAAACTACCGTGAAAAGTGTCATTTTTATTTGTAATTTAGAGCAAAGATGGCGACGGCTGAACATATGGATAGCTATAGACCATTCATTTTGTTGTCAGTGTTGAAACGTTTGTGGTAATATGGTAATATAGGATGTATATAGTTCGAGGAATCAGTTACAGTTAAAGTTGCTCAAACAAGTTTTACAAAAGAGTTGTAAGGGACGGAAGAGGAAATTGGTAGAAGAAAACACCATAGTTCGACAGAGTCTTCATTTTGAGGGATCAGTGTTTGAAAAATCACACTCGACTCTATAGTGTAAGATAGAGGCTAGTGTTGCAAAACTTTCAAGTTTGTTCCATAGTTTTTAATAAACTTCTCAGTAAACCTTGACTTCAACAAACTTTATAAATGTTCTCGAGAAGTTGATTGGATCTTATGACCGCTGTATTGTGTTTTTTTTAGTTTTAACCAATTTAAATTCTGGTATTTTTTAAATTGTAATTTTTGTTCTCTCTTTTCAGGTATCATGGATTATTTTGTACTCAGCTTTGTACTCATGATCAAGATTTTTAAAAATCATATTTATCAGTGAGTGCAAGTTACGAATTGGAATTATTCAGAAAACAGAATGAAAGCATGAATGCTTCACAGAGGATGACAGTTCAACCATGGACAAATTATATATCTCTAACAATTATAACAACTAAATGTGCCCCTCAAGTTAGATAGAATATTAATGTTAGACCAACACAAAAACCATTATAATTTAATGATTTTTTTATTGTGTGTGTAAAATAGATAATGAAAATTGACAGCAAAAAATATACTGACAATTAAAGACCGTTTGTTTTCAAAACTTGGTTTGGTCCATGTTTAGCAGTTTTAATAAAAACCTGCCTTTGGTTTCCGTAAGTCTCTTTATAAATATCTATTTAGAATTGAATGGAAATTAATAGCACATTGGTATGCAGCTGTTTATAGTGACCCAAGATTTTTGCTAAGAAGTCCACTTTTTTTATTATTCAACAGATTCTGGATAACTTTTAAATTTTACCAAAACTGGACTGAATCTAGTTTTGTAAAAAATGCTCTTCAATTGACCAGAAGTGGAGATAGTGATTTTAACTAAGTTAGACAAATTTTTAGGTTTGTGAGAAAAATTCAACATTTTCAGATGTTGGGAATACAGTCTAACCTGCTTAACCGACCACCTGTATTGACCATAACTTTTCTACAACTCCCTTACATTTTTCCTGTTTTGATGTCCACCAATGCAGCTTTTTATCTTCCAATATTTGAGAAGAACCAATTAGCCGCCAGTCCAGTACTCTGACATACCTCACACCTCCTTACTCCACCCTTGTTTTTGTAAACCATCTAATAATACAGCCTGCAGCAACCAGATGGATAGCCACAATGAAACTGACACATGGTCACAAATTGGGCAAAATGTAAACAATAGACCAGGTACCTCCACACGGCACATTGAAATACCCTTCCTTACTCTTACCTCCATTTTACATTGTAGCCCAGTCACTTGATAACAACTGACTGTGGTTGAAGAGAAATGTTTAAAAAATGAGGCATCAACCACAACAGAAACTGATCACATTCTTCCTGAAGGCCTGAACTCAGTAGGCCCAAACACAAATTGATGCAAACTGGCCTTTTCAGAGCATTTTTCTACTGGGCTTGTAGGCATTTTTAACCTTGCTTATCATTTGTTTACATATAGCAAATGGGGACTCAGAAGGGAAAGTTGCCTCCTACATTTAGAAATACAAATAAAACACTGCATTTTGCAGAAATGATTGCCCATCGCAACCACTTTTCCATCACCACCGCAATTGTTTTTATCTTTAACCGGTAACGGGCAGGTTCAACTGTATTGCCTATTGGGAATAACTATTCCATGCACAATAAGCTTCTTCTTTATTGTCCTTTGTGAGTGCCAATTAAGAATGATATTGTTGTATAGAATGTCCATGATTGACTTAGATTGAATGTCAAAAAGAAACGCTTGATTCCAATTTGTAGTTGAATGTAGCAATAGACGCATTGCCAGTAAGAAAATCCTAAGTGTACTCTAACTAAATTGCATGGTACTACCCATTTAGGTTGAAACTTTTTACTTCAAACCCTTAATTTGACCCATTTATTTCTAATTAAAGAATTTAAAAGTTTTTCTCGAGTTCCTGTTGTAATTTACAGTCTTGTCTTCTTGAAGTCAACTGCTCTAAGAGAAGTTACTGCCTAAAATGGAAACTGTACTGCATTGTTCGTCCTTTTTTCTCATAATAGCAAACTCTAAAATGAACAAACAACTACAATGGACTTGAAACTTAGATAAATCAGTTAGCTGCTTATTTTAAATTATACACAAAGTTCTGTGTTTTTTTTTCATTTTAATGTATACTGATAATTTGATTTTTCAATAATTTAAGTTAGAATGTTCTTCCCATAGGGTATAAAGTACAGTAGTATTAGTTGAATGCCCTGCACTTAGGATGTTCAAGTAGCATGCGTTTAGGGAGATGGTGCACTTATTAAAAGTAGTAAAAATTATTAGTTTAAGTTATCTCAGTCAGAACTGCAATAATAAAATAGCCCAATTGTTTGCCCTGACCATACAAAGTCTAGACTAGAACATCAAGATTTTGAATGATGCTTGTCTTGTAGCCTAGTGTATAGATCTGTGTTTTTAGCAATTGTTATAACACTGCAACCATTGGAGTCATTGATCAAAGGGGGAAACCAAGGGGATGGGTGGGGTGAGGTGTGGTTAGGCTGAACGCTACACAGGCTGTAGTCTAGCCTCCAACAGTTCACTTGTCAATATTGGTATAGGTGAGGAGTTTGTTGCATCATCTCGCTCGTTGTGCTCCATCCCCAACCTTCAACCCTGTGTCCACCTTTTACCCTCCCTCTTCATGCCCCTGCCCCCAAGCCTTCCTGTCTTCACAAAATGCAAGTGTAGGATTCTAGTTATGCCTGTTTAACAAAAGAAGGTGCTAATTCCTGCACTGCTAAGTGATGCTGGCCTATCCCTTGCATCCCAGTGGTTGCCTAATCATTGTTGAAAGGTCCTTTTTACCAATGTCATAGCGTGTGTTTCATCGATATAACTTGTGTTTAGGATGTACTGATCATATTGAAAAAAATCGGTTATGGCGATTTGACGTTAGTTAAAATGTAGGACGCATTTATCTGTCGTGCGTTTAACCAAACACTACTTCATCTAAACTGGACTGTTATTTGTTTCCCAAAGTATTTATTGTATCCAGATATCTCAGTATTTGTGAACAGATCATTAAATTCAGCCATAACTCAATGCATTTAAGATATCTTGTTTATAGCTAACCCCACTAAGTTTTTCATATATTCTTATAATGCTGCACATTTAAACTTTTTTGTCCAATCATATGATGTAAACATGATGCTGTTTATCTGGATTCCACTGAGTGTATTTCAATTTTCATAATAAGCTTGACATAATCTGAATGATACTTGTATGATACAAACTCAAACCTATGGCCGTCATGCAAGCTGAACTTGTTTTGGTGGGATTATAAAAAATACAAACAGAATTTTTTCTTATGGCATTTTATTGATCTGTCATTGTAGGTGTAAATCTATAATCTTTACAACGCCTTCTATCAAATACAGGTATAGAATTGTCATCCAACAGCTACTTGGTTAGGGTTTCCTTTTTTTTTCTATTTCTTTACTTTTAATATTCTTGTACATGGATACATTAGTTCTGTTTAGCTCAACTTAATATGTTACAGGTGGCAGCAGGGTGCAATACTCACTATAGAATTAGATGTGCGCGTTTTATTTCATATTTGGACCATTCCATGGATTATTCTGATTTTGTTGTTTGCCTTCTATAATCTTTTTTTTGATTTGCCAAATTTGCCTGAGAGTGAGATTGCCTTGAATTGTAAGATGCCATAAAAATAATCAAATCTAATCTCAAACTATTATTTATAAAATATTACCTGAAGACCATATTTAGGAAAAAGATAAGTTTGTCTTAAAACTAGCCCAAATGAGTCATTATACTAGCTAATTTTTATGAAGCGATTGTAAGATTGGAACAATTTTTTACTCATTGTTTCAAAAGATCGGTATAATTTTATGCATATTGTAGCATTTTTTTTAATTTAAGGGGGAATTTTACAAGTTGGTCTCTAAAGTAGTGTCTTTGTATCATGTGAAATTAATCATTAATGTAAGCAAAACAAATTACAAATTTCTTTTGTGTCGCTGCCAAATTTACAATGCTTTGGTTAGCTGTTGTTATTTTAATGTATAAAATAACTGTTACTTTTCTATATTTTTTCATGAGTTGAAATAAATAAAAGTTTTATGCATGAGGGAGCAGTCTTTTATAATAAATTTTGTCTTGTTTTGAAGCCAGGAATTGTTTTACTAACATGTAAATAGCTTCTATTTTCTGGCAACTTTTTCAATTTCATATCTTGCTAAAGTTGATCACTCATGTAATTGTTTTGATAGTTTAGTAGAAACCTCCAAAATATAAGTTCTTGAATTTCTTATAATTTATTGTTTCATTTAAGTGTGCAGCTTTGTTAGATTTAACTCGTAACTTAAAGCTGATGGGGTTCCATTCTCTTCAAATTGAAATTGCTGTGTCTATGTGTTCAAAACATGTATGATAAACAGTCACTAAACAAAGGTGCCATCCCAAAACATACATAGAGATATTGCTGACTCTAGAATCACTGTTTGTCAGCACACAGAAGGTTCAGGTGAAAATTGGACATGTTTATACTGATTATTAAATTATAGAGCAGAAAATAGTCTGAGTCAAATAAACTTGATTCTTTGTGTTAAATTTAAATCCTTTCAATTCAAAGTTTTTCTCCATGTACTTGCATGGTTTTAACTAATGCAAATGTGATAATCGGGAATAATAGGTATTGTTGTTTTATATGTTACTATTAGGAGAAAAATATTCACTAGAATAAGTGTGTTTGTGTGTATTATGTTTCACTTGTATTGTTAGAGTAACTATTTGTATTGTTAACATTTTAAAGTAAACATCATATTCAAGACTAATGGTTTGAAAGCAAATAGTTCTTTAGTGAGAATTAATAATTAAAACATTTTTTTCCCACATCTAAACTGTTAATATGGATCTCTATTAAATGTGAACTATCTGAACTGTTTTAAAGTTTTTGTTTATTTTATGTACATCTCTGAGACTTTTTTTTTTTGCAACAGTGTAGGTTTTTGTATTGCACTTTTGCTTCTCCATAGTGATATGTTTTACTTTGTGGGTCTTAGTCTTGGTTATTATGAGTCTGCAGCCATCTACTTTTTAACTTTTGCCCTTTCTCTGTAAGTCTCACTCTCAGAAGGTCTGTAAATTAGTGGTGCATGAAATTACAGCTCTGATGAGTCTCTGAAATCAATATGTACAGTCCAGTTTCTGTATTTTGAAACTGATGGAAACGATCTTAGTTTCGAATTATCAGTATTATATCAGAAGGAAGATGAAATCTGTTATCTGTATCAATATATTTCAATTAAAGAAATAGTGAATTATCCAGGTTCCAATTACTATGGACATAACTCTATTTCAATATTGGTCTTTACCTTAAGCAAATTAAATCTTTTCAAGGAAGTCTCAGCTCTAAAAGTACGGATGAAACAAGTGAGCTATCTGCGTTACGCCTTAGTCAGACAAAAATAAAAATAAAAAAGTGTAAGACACTTATATAAATAGGCACAAGACTTACAATAAAAGAAAAGCAATTATATTCTTTGAAACAAGACTGTATAAAATATATACGATGGTGTTTACCTTGTAATGAAAATGAGTTTGTGTGAGGACGACATGTGTATTAATTGTTCACTTTAAAAAGCTGCAAGTGTTATTAAGGAACGAATCACTCAGTTTTGATGAAAGTTTGAAACTATTAACCCTATAAGATAAGGCTCTCAAAAAATAGGTTCTGAAGTATGGTTGAAAAGGGACATAAACTAAAGAGGAACTTAACCGTATACACATCTGTTCTCTTGTGACACTCCATAACTGAACTAAGTTTCTAGTGCTTTTATAGTTTAGTATTTTAGGATACTGTGTTTTGAAATTTTAAGTAATTCAAACTTTCAGTTAACTTTTGGTCCCATGTTGTAAAAATTATACTAACAGAACTGTAGTGTGGCCGAATAAGCTCCTTGTAGGAAAAATATTCATCACTGCTTAATCCTGTGTTATTGGGAGTTTGGATTCAAATCAGATTTATTGATTCATTAAAAAATAAGGAACTGCACTTGACATAGTATACGCAATATGCAGGAAAATAATTTGTATTGGGCCATTTCTAGAAACTAACAGCTTGCACTACCAATGCTTATACTTAAAGATGTAACTTTGTAAGTGAAATTAAATACTTTGTGTAAACTATAAAGTAAAGTATCCCTTACTCAATAAAAGTGGTAGGGAACAAGGAGTAGTGTCCTTATTTTTAGTGGCTTGGGGCAGAGTGAGGTAGTTTGCCATTACATTCCTTGCGGCCTTTTTTCCACTGAGTCTTAAAAGACCTAGCTGCCCATCTAGTGCTGAGTGGGCACAGGGAAGCAAACAAAAATTATCGGATTGGGGTTTGAACCTGGCACGTCCCGCATGTAGGTAACTGCCCTGCTGATTGAACCCTCACTCAAGCCCTATGTACATTATACATTGGGGAAAAATCAATTGTGTTAATGGATATTGCTTTATTTCATCTCTCCTATGATCAACTTGAAATTGCATGCCATCTTCTTGCCCTTGAGCCTTAGTGAATTTGATCTGTTCTTTATACTTGTATTATTAAAAAGATCAAAAGGTTGATATAGAGTGTAGAACTTTATCCTTTTTTGCTCCTTTTGGTGCACTTCAAAGAGACCTTGCTTTCAACAAACCTTGGCTAGCTCAACAAACTTTATAAATTTTCCCAATAAATTTGTTGCATCCTAGATCTATTGTATTACTTTGATTAGGACTTTTATTACACAGAGGCATCAAAATTAATGTTCTACAGACTCAGCCTGACTGCCTCTGAGTAATCTTTAGCTTTGTAAACAGATTTAGCCATCTCTTCTGGTAGTGCTAATACTTCTGTGTCATGGGGCATAAATCATCAAACACATCACAAAGAGACTCAACACTAAAACCTTCTGAGAATTTCAACATCCTTTTGTGATTTCTTTAACCTTGGCCTTGCCTGTTTGCTCAATTTAAGGGCACATAATGGTGTTTGTGTTGCTAAATTTGTTTATGTTAAGCAGATAAAACTTCAAACCACTGTTCTTGTAAAGTAAAGACAAATCACTTAATGTTAATAGAGTGCAGAGAAAAATAAGAAAAATTCAAGAACAGGTTTTCTGTTTGCCTTAATCTGGAATTAGTGTAAGAATAGTTTGTGTTAAATAGAGTTAACTGCATTCATAATCATGTATGTACATGTGCCTTAGTTTTAAACTGAACTACCATTTCAACTATTTTGATAAGACTTCTGTGATTTGACTAAACCTATATTTGAAATATCATTTTCAAAATGTTAAGATAGCAAATCAAATATAAAGCATTCTTTTGCTTTCATATTAGTAAAACCAATTGGTTGTAAAATTTGAAATGAAAAAGGTTGCTCACTCTGAAACTGTAAATGACTGTTATTAAAAAGGCATGGAACAAATAAGAAATCTGACAAATAGCCAAACAATTTTGTTTTTATCTCCCTTTATTTTCCTTTAAATAGAGATTTCCAGTAGCATAAAAAACATGGACTCCATGCAAGATAAACCTAGACATGAAAATCAGATACTGATTCACATAAATTAAATATTTATTTACAAAGTTCCATTTAACTTAAGATGTTAGATTGGTAACCACTCTTGCTTTGGGATGTCCAGTATAACATCCATTTCAGGTGTGCATCTGGTGGTGGAATAAGAAAAAAGTCATTGACTTTGTGGGTACATAGGTTTTCTTTTCTTAATAGTGTGTCAGAGAACAAAAACAAGTTTGGATCTTGTTGGGAATGGCATAGCTAGTCCTATTTCAACAGAATTAAGTCATCATCCACTCACTTCCACACCTATACTACGACCTAGGATATTGAATTTGAATGCAGAAAACTCATATCATGCAAAATATGAGCTCTCTGTCCCATTTCACATAAGCTATCACAATATACATGTAGGAAGAAAGGGCAGACTGGCAGTGGGTAAACGTGTAACCAGGGAATGCATGTCAATTAAAGACTTAATTGAAAATGATTTTAATATGACATGCTGACTTATGGCCTTCCACTAGAAAAAGATGAATAAAGTATTATTATTATTATTATTATTATTATTATTATCATCATTATGAGCAGGTTCATCCAATCTTGCAGGTTTTCTTAGCTCTGCTAAGAGGGTGGTTCACCTTGGTCATTTTTCAAATATGGGGTGTAGTACATCAAGGTCTGTCTGTGATAGTGGAAAATTTTTTAGATCCAATTTTCTTAAGCTCAAAAGTTGGAAAGTTAGCAAACTTTGACTATCAAACTCTTTAAAGTTTAGATTAATGCCTGACCGGTTATACTACAGAAGAGTCCATATAACTCAAATCTGGATACTTGTTTATTTCAAACTAAATTCAGATTACCAATGTTATCCTCTTTATCATCTATGTAATGTAGGCCATACTGTTAACAGGAATTTTGGATAACTTGAAGTTCAATATTTTTCCTGTGTGGTTCAAAATACCTAGGTTTTTAATTATGGATTCAGACAGAAATCAAAGAAAATTGAATAGCTGTGGATTTAAGAGAAATTTATCCTGATTTGTTTTGATGGGGTCAAAATGGTAGCCTTTAAATACCAGTGCACTGCATCATGCTTCCATAGAGGTTATAAAAATGTCACGCTTTTTATTTTAGCTGCTTGCTTTCCTGATAGGACCATAACGTGATGTAAAACCATCGATACAGCTGATATTATTTCTGTAGCATTACATGCAGTACACAACATTTATAGGTATTTTAATATCAAGAATATATTACTCACTTCTCTCTTGTTGGGAAAAATTCAGGGAAAAGTTGCAACCGAACATTTGATTTTGGATGTCGCAACAACATCTTTATTTCCTCCTCCAATTCTTTGTTTGCATCCTTCAAATCAATTTGTTGAGCCTTATGAAACTCAATCTCCTAATAAAAAGAAAAAAATACAATTGCTTTACAAAAGCCATAAACAACGATTTCAGGCTAATCTCAAAAAGGATAATACATGTACATCCACTAATAGTAATAGTATATAGTGTACATTGAATCTTCAAAAGGCATGAAATAATCATCTTGGGGAGTTGTAAAATTTTTACTGCCCCCAAAAAAGAAATCATGAGGAATGTTTTTGTCTTTCTGTGAAGCATGTCTTTCCTTTTTTTTTTTCACATGAATAGCCTATGCCATGAGATAGTAACTAAAACTTTGATCTTTATCTAGCTGAATTGCATGTTGCCCTTTAAAATACAATGTTATATAAATAAGTCTCTTGTGCAAGGATCTTAATTTTTTTTCAATCAATGTAGCAGAAATACACCACTAGGTTACTCTTTCAAATACATGTGTACTTTGCAAAAACTATAAAACATTTTTTTTTAATGTGAAACCTAGCTTGTCAAAGTCTTGAGCAGTTGAAACACAATCAAGTTAAAAAAAAATACACAACAAAGCAAAAAACATTTTTTTGTATGAAAATTTGTGCATTAGAAGGTTTCTTATAAAAAGTACATGTATTTTCTATGAGATTTAATTACTTAAGGGCAAGTCGGCACCCTTCTGAATAGGAGTGAAGGGTGTCCTAGGGTCAATTTTCAGATTTGTTGAAATTATGAAAGTTTATCCTTTTCCCAACACAATCGCACCAGATTTTTCTTCCTCAGGCACCTATAAGTATTTCTTTCACAATTTTGAAAATAAGGACTACGCCAAAAGGCTATAAAAATTTGTTATTTCAATTGTAATAACAAAGCCTTTAGCACATAGTATAAGCTATTGCCCCTATTATAAACCCTAGCCTGCAATGTTTTGGGGAACAGTCGACTTTCCAAGCGTGCAATGTCAACATAAACACCGAACAGGGTGAAGGCCATTCAAAATCAAAGGAATATTTTTCTATAGTCTTTTTCTTCTTATGTTTAGCCTCTAAAAATAACTTTTGTTCTAGTTTTACATCTAAACTTTGTGATACTGGCAGCTAGTGTACTGCGGGTGGCAACTAGTGAGGTGACAGAATGCTGTTTGCTTAGCTGCAGGCATGCACGAGACATGCGGAGGGTAGACATACACAGCTGCATTGCCTAAAACCTCAGTGTTCCTTTTTTTCAATTCTATTTGACTTCCTTTTTTCGTTTTTCTGAAAATGTCTTTTTTTCTTTACACATATATTTGTATATCTCCAATAGCTGTAGAGCAATTTACCTCAAACATTGCATACGACTTGCCAATGCACCGCTCTTGGTTTTGTCAAAAGCTTTTTTCAATATTTTTGTTAGTTTTTGTTTTACAAATGTTTTCTTAAAAAGAGTACAGTAGTATCTGGTTAAACGCACTCCAGTTAAATGCACGCTACGGTTAAACTAACGCCAAATCGCTATGACCGATTAATTTCTATATAATCAGTATACCCTAAACGCACGTTATATCGGCTAAACGCACGCTATGAAATCGGGAAAAATTACCTTTTATTAGTTTTAAGTGGACCAAGCAACCACTGGGATGTGAGGGATAGCGAGCTAGCTCGTTTCGAGGGAACGGCCAGCATCACTCCACAAAAATTCGCACCTTCTTTGTTAAAACGCAGGTCTATCTACCCACGTGTGAAGGGTAAGACTTGGGGGGCACAAGTGTGAAGAGAGAGGGTAAAAGGTGGACAAAGACTTGT
>BMAT01000371.1:18044-28963 GCA_019649035.1 Elysia marginata
TTCCGTTCTATACGTCGGCAGTAATTGCAACCTCCGCAAGGTAAAGACCCCAGCGTTCCCTCTACACATGCCTGAAACGGTCGGCGGGACAAAGAATCAGCATTACCATGCTGCCTGCCCGAACGGTGAACCAGGTCCATATCATACTGACTCAATTCTTCCAGCCATCTTGCCAATTGTCCCTGGGGCTCGCGGAAACTTGCCAATCACCTCAGGCTACTGTGGTCTGTTCGCACCGTAAACCGTCGACCCAGCAGATACGGCCTAAACTGTCGGGTAAATCTCACCACAGCTAGAAGTTCTTTGCGAGTCGTGCAATACCTCCTCTGCTCTTTAATTGTGATTGCCGAGCTTACCTTTCGGTGGCTCTCGCCGGGCCCAGATCCAAGGAGTCGCAGATACCGATGTGGGCTCGTTGACAACTTGGATACAGACTGATTGCTCAAAAGCCGGCAGACCTTAAGCCGTTAGCCTAGGTCACGTGAGCACGTGGGGTGTGTTCGTTTACCCTTGCTCACAGTGTGAATAGTTCACTATCGTCTCTCTACAATAGGCTAGCAAACAAAAAAATGTTTAATTCGAATGAAATTTTGTAAAAGTAATCTAGATCTATCCTTTTATTCAACGGTATTGTAAACACATTCTTTCCGTTCAGTGAGGGCCTAGATCTAGTTGGACTCATTGCGTTTGAGAATTTTAGATCACGGTAAACTCTCTATCTCTATCTCTGTTGCAGTTTGCGCGCGCACTTTTTTGTTTCATGGGATAAAATTTTCCTTAGCACCAGAGCAGCGTATGACGTCTTAAGTTAAACGCACGCTCAATGGATTGCTTTCATTTTCGTCCGTCAAGCAAAATGTTCGGTTTATGAGGATATCATTCATTACTGTTGCAGAATTATTATAAAAATTGATATCTTTTTTACAGCTTTTAAAAGATTTTAAAATATATGCACGTAAAACTTTATTGAATTTGTTGCACAATGGTTATTTTTTTTAGAGTTTATGAGACAAGGAGAAGATTTTCTATATTGATGGGTTTTTTGCCCTTAGCTCAATTGTAATATGATTCTGTGTTTTACTTTCCTCTCAATGCCTTCTCTTTTTTTTGCATCTCCCTGTTTTATCCTCCTCTATATTATATCCACAGAGACCTATTATTGGCAATTTATAGACCTCTGTGATTATATTACATCTCTCTCTCTCTCTCTCTCTCTCTCTCTCTCTCTCTCTCTCGCGCGCGCGCGCGCGCTATATCTTTACATCTCTGGTTGATCATTTCTGCCTGTCCCTTCCTCTCCCACCTTCTCTTTAGGCCTTAAACCGCGAGTTTCTGCGCTTCTGCTGCTTATCGTCGTGTAATTCTCTAAACACGTAAATCCGCTGAACAAAATTTTACAGGAGAGCCAAAAAACTAAATGCTAGTCTTATACACGACTTAATTTGAACGATTTTCGTCTTTTCATGATTGAAACATCATTCTAGTACATTATGGAAGATTTTGTAGAAATATTTTGCAGATTTAAGTAGATAAAATGACTTACATGTTTAAAGTCCTTAATTTTGAAAACTCTAAACACGTAAGTCAACAACGCGTTTCTCGCTCATCGTCAGGGTCTGAAAATGAAACTAAGCACGTACATCCACCCTGGAACTATGCACTCCATAGAAATAACCGGAACTGAGACAACGGTATTCCATAATTAATCCTGTGCATACGAGGCTTTTCGTTTCTGAAATTGTTGTAGTGTTTTCATATGCCCAGACAGACGAATAGAACAGTTTTTACATTATAGTTTTGTTGTTAAGAAATGTAACAAAACAAGACATAAATTAGATTTTTCGCCTGGATATTTTAATGAATACGAAATCACAAATTGACAAATGCGTGTCATGATTACAAATTTTCACATAATTGCGATCGAAACAAAAGCATAAAACTTTGTGTAACAAACAGCAATAATAATTTCGAAAATATAATAACCTATGTAACTATTCTCAACGCGTTAGGTGACTTAAATCTTTAAATAAGAATACGAAATTGTTGAAGCTAGTTTAAGTGAAGGAGCTCTAGCATCACAGTCAAATCCAAGAAATAACGACGGAAACAACATTAAATCGAATAGCGTCATATCATCAAGATCCTGTGCAAGTGTAACCAATGATTCATGGGGGGAAAAGGTTGAATTTTCAAGGTCCTCCCCTCCTCCTATCCCCAACAACCCCACCCCACCCCTTACACACAACATACACAAACACAAACACCATAGTAACACACACACACGCATATAAGTGATATAAAATAAAAACGGATAAAAATGTGAATTACAAAATCAAAACAAAAATTCAACAAAAAGTCAGATTAATCTTTTACAAAATGGAAATTCAGAATTGTGGAAAACGAATGCGTGTTTGTTGAAAGAGTAAGTTAACATGCAAGAATAGGAAACAATTAAGACCGAGTGTGAGTGTGTAATAAAAACCAATTTAACTCTCAAATTTTAAGTGATCATAAAAAACCCAACAGTCTGTGGGGATGACATTTTTCAGCTCTTGTAGGTGATTGTACTTTTGCTTAGAAATTTTTGGTTTTTCTACATACAGAGTCACAGGTGCGTTTATTAAATTTGTAGACTCTTTCCTTTTCATTGGGACGGGAGCCCACTCATCGTCGAACATCAGTTTGAAATGAATTGAGCCAGCAGCTCATAGCGCAGAGCCCTGATGTCATGCACCACTGGATGGCCGGCCTTATCTCCAGGCCTGATGCTTTTAAGCGTGTTAATGCCATCAAAATTCAGGAAAAAGTCATGGCTAATATATTGGACATCATAAGGACGGGGGTTCATTCTTGTCTCCTCGATGACTCGGACATAGTCTGATGGCAAGTAAATCTTTTTATTTTTAAGTTTACGCTCAATGACACTATGAACACTGTCGGCCTCCATTTGCGTGTGCCCTTTTTCCAATATTTTTTGCTCAACAACTTTACCACGAAGGATTGAAAACCGTGAAAGAGCACTTGCCATTACCTTATTCCTATTTTGATATGAGCACCTGTCGGAATATATAATGTATCTATCAAAGGAAAGGTCTTTTTCAAGGTAATCAGTCAACATAGAGGCAAATTCATGAGCACTGAGGCCCCCCTCTCCTTCATGCCAGACATAGCACGTGACATCATGGGTTGCAAGATCAAAAATGGTGAAATTATGGACACATAATTTGGTACGATAATAAAGGGCTGAGGCTTTTAACATTGGACACAATAGAACGGCTTGCAAATCCATGGTTATGACTTAACATTTTCCATCAATGGCTGATTGTTTGTCCTGGCTTTTTTCTTGTTGAGCTCGGTCCTTTTTATGTATGCGGCGGGTGTAAGCAACCTCATCAATATGTTTTTCGGAGTAGCCAATGCAAATATCGCATTGGTCCTTTCGAGGCCTGAAGATGGACATATTTAGGCGAGAAAATTCCTCTGCAAAGACCGACCTTGATGATGGCGTTTCTGATTTGTCTTTGCAGTGTGTTTCATAAACATGGAACACATCGGCCATGGACTGAAATTTGGGTTCCAAGTAGACCTTGCTGGAAGACTTCCTACAATAATGCGACTCTAATTTAGGAAGGGAATCTAAAAAGGATGTCAGAGTGCATTTCCTAGGTGATTCTCTGGGCATCTTTTTTGCCGGTTCATCACATTTGCTGAGTCTCTTCCTAATCCACCATTCTTTCAGTCCAGTGGTAGCCTGAAACATTTTGTAACAAACTTGCAATAGCCCTGAGTTTGATTCAAGAAAATATTTCAGAGATTTCTCTCTGCGAAATGTCCCTGCATCAGGACTGACTTTTCTCTGTTTAACGTCGCCAGAGACAACATGGGACGTAACAAAGACCTCCTTTTGGGGTCAGGTCAAATTCCAAACCTTTAAAAATACATCTTCCCTTTCACCTTCAGAGATTTTTGTACACCTATACTTTTTACAGCTACATCTTTTACCCATTTTTTTCTTTTCCTTCTCGACATTTTCAAATGCTTTGAACAACTCATCCGTATATTTTCCACCACGTATAAGATAGACCTTGCTCTCTTCTTTTCTTGTTTATAGACTTCTGCCACTTTGCAGGGTCTGCTTTTCTTTTCCGTCCAACACTCACATTCTGGGTATCCCCTTGCTGAACTTGCACACCAGCCTCATCTACATGCACCGCCTCTCCACCATCAACAGTTTCACATCGGTCATCAACACCACCTCCTCCTGTATTACCATTGGCATCCTTTCCTTGGACACCACCATCAACATCTAAATTGTTTATTTGATCATCACATTCTGTGCCACATACATTAACATCAATGACATGACCTCTTTCGCCATCAGCATCACCATCCAGTTCACTGCCGCCTCGCACATCATTGCTCTTTATTTCATTACCCTCAGTGACACGAATAGCATGGTCCCTGTGGTACTATTAGAAACACCACTTTCAATACCATCAGAAATATCACCATTTTCAGTACCTTGAATACCAACACCCTTTTCAATATTATCAACAACACCACCACTTTCATGATCATCAAGGACAAGATTTCCAGTATCATCAACAACAACACCATTTTCAGCACCCTCACTAACAGTCGAAGTCACTCTACTCCCAGTATCACAAATCTCAACGCCATTTTTGATACCGTCATCAACAACATCACTTCCATCATGATCAACATTTTCAGTACCATTCATGATATCCTCATTTCCATTACCATCCAGTGCATCTGCCCATACGCTGCTACCAACAATTTTATCATTTACACCATCATCAACAACAGTACCACCAATGACATCCTTATAGAAGTGATGAACATTTTCATTATTTTCATTTTCAACTTCCCTTATTTGTCGTACACCTGCATCAGGATATCTCGACAAGTTAGAATCCCATTTAGAGTTCTTCCCATCCCATGACAATGATATTCCATCTTCATATTCAAGCACATCATTGATATCAAAAGACATATTTAAAAAAGAGCTAAAAGACAGATCAGCCAATGGAATGTTTGCGTCTTGTCCACGAGAGATATTTCCAACAGAATGCCGAGGAGTTGAAGTCGTTGGCTGTAATATGGAAGAGTCACCTTTTAGTAGGGTCGGGGTTTCTTGTTGGGTGAAGACATTTTCTGAGTCTGATCTTCTTTTTGCTCTCTCTTGGGCCAGCTGAAGTAATTTGAATCCTCTTGAATGGCGATTCATTCTTAAATAAAGGAAGAAAAAATGGATCTAATAGCAACAGGAATAAATCAACCGATGCCATCAAATAGTTGGTTTTGTTACATGATTTATGTCATTGCTAATTATCAACAAGCAATTATAAAAATAAAGGCCTTTACGATATTAGTCTGAATACTTGCATTTTTGTAACTTCCAACTCCCCAAAACAACATTCCTCATCTAACTTCATAAGATATAACAGAAGATTCTATAATTTGTAATGAGTTGGTTTTCTTTGAATACTGGTGCAAAAAGGCTGACAAACGAAAACCTTGACGGTCATAATTTCTATGCAGAATGATGCATAGGTAAATACCTGATATAGTCAGAGAACGAATCCCGTTATACACGCCAGGGGTACACAATGCTATCGTGTCCAGTAGCAGGAAATGAGCGGCAAGAATCTGTTGATATAATTTTTACTTGAAACGACAGTTATCTGTGAAAGGAGAGTAGGATGAGAAACAGATCGAGAGCAAATCGCCTTCATAAATTAAATATATGGTCAATATTTATCAAAACCACTATTTAGATCTTTATACGTTATGTGATACATAGCAGTTTAGGTTATTATCTTGCATTATAATCAATGAAATTCAGTCGTATTCCACTTCATTTTTAGAATCTAAACCTATCTAGATCAAGATTAGATGTAGAATCTAGATAATCTAGATATAGATCTAGATCTAAATCTAGATCTAGATCTAGTTTTAATTGAAATTCTTCAGCAGGCCACTGCTATAAACATGTACATCCATTCACAGCTAGACAAAGTGGCGTTTGGTGCGATTCTATGAACATGTATGTCAGATCTACGCTTTGTCACTACCAACAGAGAGCCGAAATGTTAAAGCTATAACCGCGTAGATCTAACTTTGTACATTATAATGCCTTGTTTTAATTTAAAAACAATATCTCAGATAAAAATAAATGGTTAAGATGAAAGTATAGACTTAATTCTTACCTTAAGTAGTGGTGAGGGAGACGAACTTTCTGTATCTTCTTCGAAATTTGATAAAGAAGTTGTTTCAAGTTCAGTGGTGCGGTAAATTTGACTTACGCGGTTACAGCTTCAAAAAACTGTAACCAATAGAGAGGTGTGTTTATAGAAAACAATAAAAACACGCTTTTGATTGGTCAAATCCCTTTGACGATCATATGATATGGTGCAGAAGAGTGTTCTGATGTAAAAATCGGGAAAAAACATATTTTCGAAAAATCCGGATGTACGTGTTTAGAGAATTACACCGACGATTTCCTGTCAAGGTGTCAACGCCTTCTCTTTTCTTATCTTCCTATAACCATTTTATTCTCCTTTTATCACAGGCCACATCATCATCATCATCATCATCATCTCTCTCTCTCTCTCTCTCTCTCTCTCTCTCTCTCTTTCTCTCTCTCTCTCTCTCTCTCTAGCTATCTATCTACTTATCCAACTTTTTCTCCCTCTCTTTGTCTTTCGCTTTGCCTTTATCTCTGTGTGTAGGCCTAAGCGTCTGTTTCTTCGTCTCCCACCTTCTCTTTAGGCCCTAAACCATTAGTTTCTGCTGCAAGATTCATCATTGTCAGGCGGTGACTCCGCGTGACTATTATTTCTGTAATTTCATTAGTTTTATTCATAAACTGATTGCTTTATTTTTTTCACACGTATTGATTTGAGTATTGATTTTTACTCTTATAAAGGTATTCAATAAATTCAACTTTAAAAGTTTAATGGAGCAACGAAAATAAAGCAAAGGTCAGACTGAGTTGAAGTTAATTTTCATTTAATTTATTTAATTCCAAAAAAACAAAGACGGAACATTAATTACTAAAACAATCCCTTAAGTAAAATTGACATCCTCAAACTCACATGGTCTTAAAAAGTTAATCCGTGGCGATACTAAATTACCCATTTCATATTTCAATTTCACGAATATTTCACTGTTGAACAAGTGACTCTGACTACCACACTCCCAACTCTTCCCGAACGGCTTTCTATGTCGGCTCCTGTACCCTGTCTCATACAAATATATGACTACGCCCCCGATCATCTGCAGCTTCCGATTCCTGCATCTCTTGCAGCTACGGACTGCTTCCTCTGGCAGCAAGCTCGTCTTCGATAAAAGGGTGCTGCTTCTGACCTAGAGAAAGTATTGAATACCCAACCCCATAAGTCTATGAGCAAATGTAACAAGATATAATTTCCACCCAAGTTAACCCTGCACTTAATCCTAGTCCCTACTGTTCGTATACTTACCTAAGCTCGTAATGTTTACACGCATCTCTATCTCCTACCTCAAGTAGATTATCCTAGTTCATCTAATGTACATTCTAACATGGTAATACTCATAATTTTATCTCTTGTCTTGCATAATTTAGATCTCTGAAAATATTCTTACGCTCTATTCTACCAGTTATCGCAGTAAAATGTAGAACTACATACTATAGCAGTATTAATTGCAAGATTAATTGATGTTGTCACTTACCTCTTCCAGTTATATCTTAGAGTTTTTTGCCTTTTTACAGGGTTTACAATAATTGCTGTCTCACTGCAATCTAAATCTCTTGCTTCACATAGATCTAACCATCTCCTCGGCCTTTCTTCTCAATCGAACCATTTTTCTCTCCTTAGCTCTCATGCTCTCACACTCTGACGTCACACGAACAGGAAATTCAAATTGACGTACCTCTATCACAACAACCCGCATTCAAGATGGCGGCTCTACGCTCTTAAAGACTTTCGTGTGACTTCCGGTTTTAACCTTAAAACTCCGTAGCTTCAGCCACCACCTTGTTTTTGTCTCTAAACATACTATATTCCTACGAGAATGCAGAAGATTCTGTAGTTAAATAATATCTAAAGCTTTCAACCCTAGATCTAAATTTTGATCCTTAAGATTGTAGAGAACATTCAGAGCTTTTTAACTAACTACCCTTTTTTTCAGAAAAATTTCACCGAAATTTCATTGCACAATCACAATCAATCGAGATCTTATACATAATCTAGAAATAGGTCAAGCTCTTCGTTCTTACAAACCAACCCTTTATTTTTGCAGGAACATTTTCTATATAATGGGACAGATTTTTGGATCTTACGTCACCCCTTGTGTTCCGACAAGTGGCAGTCCGTGCCACTTAGTAAAATGTACACAGAGAGGCTTCAACTAGTTTAGTTTTTCTCTCAAGATCTACTGGACTGGTGTTTTTAACCAGCTTTAAAATTTCATCTAGATCTAACGTAACTATCTTATAATATTCTTGCAGGAACTTAATTTTAAAAAAGGTTTAACATAGTCAAACTTTTTATTTAATTAGAAATAGATTCTTGTACTGCAGGTTTTTTAAAGCTGTAATTAAGAGTAACATAACATTAGTTGAGATGAATGTTTTTAACAGTTCCGTTGTCTCTGGAAAGAACCCAACTTTGTTCTAAAACGTTAACGCTTCACTCACGTACGAAACAGTCATTTGGCGCTTTCACAAGTTTCAGTTAAGCTAACCTTTCTCATTTTCATCCACATGTATAATCTAGATCTTTTGGTGCGTTCGCTGAAAAATAAAATTTTTTACTGGTAACACGAAACCGCTCTAGTTTGTTTTGTTTCAGCACGTGTTAAGGCTTTAAGGATTTATTTTGATAAATCGTATTGACTATTACTTTTAGAGAACTGAAAAAAATGAATAAATTAATAATATGCATCGCCTTGCAGTTGCCTTGGTCACATTCGACGCATACTGTTCTCTCTCATTCTTGTAGAGTATGTGACTCGATACTGTACTCGGCTTTTTCTAGAGTGTAACTCGATTACTGGAGTCTTTTACTCGGACTGTTCTTGAGGTTTTTGCTGTTTTATTGGAGTCTTTTTACTTGATTTTTGTAACTTGGAGTCTTTTACTTGGCCTTTTCTTCTTAATCTTACTCTTAGGTCTTTTACTCTGCATTTGCACAAGATGGAACTCTTTCGTTTAACTGCTGTCTTATTTTATCTCTTCCTTCCGTGGTTCCATTGTCGCCACCCCCTTCTGTTTTGGGGCTCTTCTCCTGTTTGCCCTTATGAGAGTACGCCTTTTCGAGTAGGCCCGTCTGGCCGGCAGAGCAGTCAGTCCACGTACCCATGAGTGATTGATGCGTTCGCTACATATAACGTGGAGTTATCTCCTCGCCAGGACAATGGAGGCCGGAGCCTCCGTCTTGGCGTAAAAAAATTACTCTCATCGGCATCGATTCGGTAAGTTCTTGCTCTCTTTGTGCCGGGACGACGAGACTTCCTTTTCTTCGGCGGCGACGGGCGCAAATCTTTTCTGGTTTTCCTTTTCCTCTCCTCTATCCATAGATACATATTTGCGTTGGGAAAGAGGGGGGGGGGGGCTTTTTGGCAAATTTAAGACACATAAGGCTCCCAAACTACTCAATTCTCAGACTTCAAATTTTTTTATAAGGAATCAGGTATATGTTAAAATCACAAACTGTTCATAAGAAATCCAGACTCCCTGTAGTTTTGTTTTTTGGGTTTTTTTGTTTTAAATTTTATTGTGTTTTTATTTACATACCCTTTATCGGCCTACAAATGTCATAGTCAAACTTTTTAAAGACATCAATGCAATTTTACTTGAACATCGAAATGCATTCATGAAGTGAAATGATGCGCTGATGCTGATGAAAAATTCTTGCGATGAAAGAATATAGTGCGAAACGCAAATTCGAACGGTGGTAGATATCATGAATGACTTTCATGTCATGCTTTGTTCTTCATCGCTCATGTAAAATTTTAAGCTAATGCAGTTGGAAACACAACAGACTTTATGAAAGAAAATGTTCACCAATCATGTCTGTGTTCTAGGTTTGGAGTAATGCTATTGGCTTTCTAACGATGATAAAGTGAAAACTAGATTTAGACTAAGTTTTTTTTTCTTTGAAATGGATGTGCGTGAATTGTCAAGCTTCCAGCCGTGGCTCTTCTTTACTATTCGTAAGAAAAAGAAAAGAATAGAATGTCGAATCTTTTTTTACAACTACATTGTTTTGTTTGCTTGCCTTTTAGCTTATATCATACATATAATGGCATTTAAAATTAAACGCTTTATCGAAAGGTCGGCATCTAGCTAGATCTAGGCGAAAAAGAGGAAGAAATCTAGAAAAATTGAGAGAGGGGGGGGGGCGGGGGGAGAAAAACCCTTACTTTTGCATTTTAACAGAGAAATACTGAACAAAAGTGGTGATTCTGGCAATGAAGAAAAATAATGAATTTGAAAAGCGCAAGAAAGAGATAGCAAAGTGCAATTTTCATTGAATGGTACTTTCCAGAGTAGAATAGGAAGACTAGGGTGCAAAACAGATTTCAAGGGGAGGGGGGGTCACTAAAATGAGAAAAAATGTAATGGTGGTAAGAAAGAAAGACAGAAAGAGAGTTTGAGGCGGTGGCAGGAAGAGGTCACAGAAGGTAGAAAGAAAATTGGTGGTATTAAGTTTGATAAGGTAGGTGGTACCGGTATCTACTACATGTACCCAATCAATTACCTATTCGAAGCACGGGCTGCCATAACTAGTAAATTATAAGTGAGGAAACGGCCTTTAATTTGAAAAATGTATCTAATTGTAAGCAACTTTACACGCAAAGTCTAGAGGCCCTGTTACGACCCGCACGCCTCAATCAGCAAATTGTTAACTTCA
>BMAT01000373.1:8568-21201 GCA_019649035.1 Elysia marginata
TCTCTCTCTCTCTCTCTCTCTCTCTCTTTCGTGAAACACCGAGCTGCTCTTTTCTCTGCGTTTCTGACCGCATCCGCCGGATAATTAAGGCTTTTTCTTTCCTCTTTAAGATGTCTTTCTTGTCTAATCAATGAGGCTTAGTGTCTTCTCCTGAGAGATGGCTTGAGTTGTTTTTTTTTTCCATTTCTTTCTTTTTTTTTTTTATTAAATTGCAGGAATAAAGCATCTTTTGATTCATCTTCATACAGTGTAGTTTTTTTTTCCTTTGTATCTAGTCTCTATTTTTACTCTTTGTGTTTTTACATTTTTAGTTTTACATTTTATACATTTTTCTGATCTTTATCTGTTTAAGTTTTCTTTTATTGAATAGATTTTGTTCTCATTTTTCTCCCTTCCTAGTGTGTTTCTTAAAGATTACCGTCTTCTTCTTAGTTTTTGTTATACTGCTACCATTTTTCCTCTTTCTTTTGTCCTCTTAAACGTTTTGCTCTATGTATTCTCTCCATGTTCTGTTTCTTCCTTTCCTCTTCACACATGTCCTCGTGGCCACTTTTTTACTCCCAAATATTATCCCATCTTGTATATCTTTGATTGAAAAAAGGAATAATTATACCAGGATCAGTAGCTCCCTCTCCCTCTCTCTCCTTCGTTCTCTCTCTCTTTTTCTCTCTGTCTCTCTGTCACTGTGTTGTTGTGTTTCCCACTACCTCCTCAAGACGCTCTAGGTCATGTAATTCTTCGTGTAAAGTAAAATAAACAGAAAAAACACAACCACTCAGCGCATGGCATGGCAGATCTGAAGAAAGCATCACATTTCTATACAACTGACAGTAGTGAGGGTATAGGGAGAGTGAGATTGGGAGTGAGAGCACAGAACATCGAACACTGTGGAGGAAAATGAATGTCATTATCTGGAGCTCTAATTGATCACCCCGTGCCGATAAGGAAAATACGGGGTGTCCGGTTTTATTCAGCCTCCCCCTCTAGTTTTCTAGTTAGGATTGTCCTCTAGCTGTTTCACTATGGGTTGCTTTTTTGCGCTCTATTTCTGTTGTTTCAGTCTTTTTTGTGGCTCTTATTTGCTTCCCTTAATTTTAACATCTTTTTTAGTATCATTTTCTTTACCTTTTTCAGTTCCGATATGCTGCGTTCCTTTTGTTTTTATCCTTCTATTACTATTTGAAAGGAAAGGCAGATTTAAAAAAAGCTGCAGAAATAAAATATTACGCTGGTTATTGGCAGATCATAAACTGAATATGATAAAATAAAGGTTATGGAATCATTAACAATTTGTTGTTTTTTTAATTGATTTTAACTGTTTTACTCACCTTTTCCTCAATTAATGTTATGGAATTATTCTGTTACTCTTCAAACGACACGTGAGTCATTCGAAACTGATTCGCCTGTTTCTTTTTACTATTTTTTCCAAGCTGGTAAGATTCCCTGTCGTTGCCACTGTAGATTTCTCTGTCTGAAATTCAAAGTGTACTTTCCTTCCTTCCTTACCAGGCTCTATCTCCCTCTCTCTCTCTCTCTGTCTCTCTCTCTGCATCTATCCATATGTCCATTTATATTCCTTCTCTCTCTCTTACACTGCCTTTCCCACACTATACTTTTTCATTATTTGGGAAATGTCGCCCTTCCCAAAGAAAGCGAGCACTAAGCTATTCCTCGCATTCCTTCACACTCCACACTTTCCCCATTCTCTTGTCTTTTCTGTCCCCTGATATAAAGATTGAGTTACTCACTCTTGCCTGTCTCCTGTCCTATGTCCTTATGTCACGCAGTTCGTAGAGTGAGCAATGTCAAGGCGATTCCATAGAACTCTTCCCTCCCTCTCTTGTCATGTCTATGAGCGGAGGTTAAACAAGTGAGGGAGATCTTTGCGATGATCTCCGGATGATGTCAGCTCAAAATGATAATTAAAAGCAAAAAGTTTTCTTTCTTAAGGTTATGCAACGTGAAGGTTTCTACATGTTTTTTTCTTCTTTATTTTACGTCAGTTTTTGTAATTTTTTATGTGGTTGATTCTTATTCTTTTTAAAGTTACTTGGGCCTTTATTACTTAGACCTATCTTTCTCTCTAACTTTCCCTTTTTTTCTTATTTTTTTTCTTATCATCTTTTATAACATCATATAATTATAGACCCGTCTTTACCTGTCTCTCCATCTCTCGCCCCTCCCCTATGTATCTAATTCTCGCTCTCGCTATGTACTTTTCCTAAATAACTGTGAATTTCTCTTTTTTTCGTTCATTTGGTCTTAACGCCATGCTCTCTTTATCTTTTTGTATCAACCTTTACAATTCATTCTCATTCTCTTCCTGACACGCTAAGTATCTTCTATCAAATACCTATTGTGACATTTTATCTTTAAGTTCAATCTTTGTTAACATGCTTTTAACCGCTCAATTTTGTGAATTGAAATCTTTTTTGCGTTCCACTTACCTTTCGCCATTTACTGGAATTTAAAGTTCACTCCTATCTCGTGGCTTGATTTGAAAATGTGTTTTTAATTTACCGTGTCTTTTTGTTTAATGGGGAAAAGCTTCGATTTCTCTCTCTCTCCCTCCTCTCTCTCTCTGTCTCTCTCTCTGTCTCTCTCTCTCTCTCCCTCCCTCCCTCTCTCTCTCTCTCTCTCTCTCTCTCTCTCTCTCTCTCTCTCCCTTTCGCTTTCTATTTATCTTTCTCTCTTAGTTTGGAAGTCACAGACGCAGTGTCTATTAGGAAATGCTTTACTAGATGCTTTTAGAGAGGCAGCTTCTATTAAACTTCGTTGATATTTGGTTAATAGCTGGTAATGGCAGGTTTCTTTTTTGCCTAGACAGAAGAAGCATTATATAAAATGGAACCGGCGTTTTTTTTATTTCATGCTCATGATTATATAGCTAAAAGCTATAAAAATGCAAATTACCTCTTCATCGATTTTTCTTGGTCTGAATTTGTTGTTTTATCCAACTCTGTATGCCCATCTTTCGTATTCACAATCTCTCTACGCATTCTTTGGTGTTTGTCTCGTTTTTATATATATTTTGTTTGATTATCTACCACTGTGGTTTTTATTTTATTTTAGGGCTTTACGTCTGTATGGTGGTTGTTTGTTTTTTCTTGTTTTTTTTTTTTTGCTTCTCTTTTTATGTGATATATCACTGTCAATCGGGATTTTCTACGCCCACTTGTGTCTATTTCAAAAAAGATTTGCGTAAACTATATAAAACGTCAACATTATTGTTGTCAAAGTGTTCAATTTATTGATCTCGTCAATATTAATTTTTTCCCAAGTCTACGCGCGTATACGATTGATCTGTTTGATCAATGCAGGACAAATATTTAACCCAGTTAAATCTTAAGATTTTCTCATTTACCTTCTTAAATCCAGCAACCATTCTAAAATAACAGCTAACATGAGTTCTTGCTATTATGACCTCTAAAAAACTTGGAGCTTATCAAGAATAATACTCACTCTTGTTCAGATAAAATCTTGTTGTTAGTGTTAGGAAAAAAACCTTGGATTCTGAACACCATGGCTCTAGAGCATACAACACATCAAGGCATTGATTACAAAAACATCAGATGTTAAGAAAACAGGGTGATTATTGCTCGATCGCTGAAGACCACACAAGATATTGCAAGAGTGAAAAAAAAAAACCAACCCAATACCTGGAATTATTTTGTCATGTTACCTGCAGAGGCAACTGTTATGCTTTACAGCGGGGTTGCATGTTTTCTTAACTGCTGGAACTCTTTGCTCTCAATGTTCAGTTAACCCGTAGCTCTCTCGAAATTTATCTCCCTCACACGTTTTGCACATGCGCAGTAAACGATGCTAGATTACTCAATCAGTCCAAGGGTTACTTTATAAACAAGCATCAAGAAGTATCAACATTTCGATCTGGTTATTTCGCAGGCTGTGGCGAATGCTTATGTCATTAACACATATCCTGAAACTATATAGAAACCTAAAAAAGAAATAAATGAAATTTTCATCCCTTTTTAAAACGGTTGAAATTTACATGTGGTATGAAACTTGTAATAATTAGTTAAGGAAAGGTAGTCAGGTGTGATCTGAAATAGGTTTATCACTATATCTGTCATGAGAATGCATAAACGTTGTGATTTCAAACCTCAGTTATAAAAATGTTGATGGTGCAGATGTTAAGAACACCAGCTTGTTTAAAAAGAAAAAAATACTGAGACGTATAGATTTGTAAGGGGCTGAGCAACTTGCGCTAAGGTACGCTCTCATCGATCTATTGTTTCTTTAGATTAAAAAAGATATGTGCGTTTTTCTTACATCGTGCACTCATTAACAGTCTGTTTGATGGAATACTGTGCAGTTTCATGGGGGAAATATAAATCAAGTCTTCGAAAATGTTTCGTTTTCTTTGGCACTGTGCAGTACACAACATGATGTATACTTCCTTACTAGTCGAACCAATCTATTTTTTTCGACAATGCCATGAGCTTCATTAAAAGTCCAGACATTCGCAGACAATTGTCTGATTTGTCTCATATCTCATATCTCACAAGCCAGTTGTCTGCCCGATTTGTCTGCCTGTAACTCCGAACTATGCCATCGTTTAGGACAGACAGGTTTCTACTTTGTAGATCTCACGCGTCCTGCGCTTGCCAGCATGATATAAGGCAATTGTAAAAGTATCAATCAAACCTGTGTTCTTATAAATTCTTGTCAAGATACCTAGTCTGGTGGAAAATGCAGCTATTGTTTGCCAACCGAGAGGGGAAAAACGAAAATCAAGGAATACAACAAGTAACATTGGCGCAGGTTTTCTGAGCAGCATCGCTCAACTAAAATGAACAGATAAACCACGAATAAAACAGGCACAAGGCATGCAAAATCTCACAGCCGTATAAATTTTTCTGGGGGAAAATAATGCGAAATGCGATATAGACGTTACTGCACTCGTATAGTTTGTCTTGGCTCATAACCTTGTCAAGAAGCTGGGTTTGATTTAAGCTGAAGAGAATAGAACAGACAAGATCTAGCTCTTGGGAAAAATTTGTTGATTGCATCTACTGCTGTTTTTTTGCACACAATTGAGAGATTTTTCTGCTTTACCTCGAATTGGCTGCAGCAATAAACAAACGTCGTGTTATCTTCTCTATGCGTCAATGTTTTCTCTTATTGTGTAAGCTCAAGAATTCTCTGTCTCTGTTGTTTTAGTTTTGAGTGTCTTTGGCAAGAGATAAAAACATAAAGGCTTCGTTATTGTAATCCTGCCTTGTACAAGTTTTTACAGCGAAAAAAAAAACACCCAGCTAGGTCTAGTAATGTGTTTTCTCGGCTTGCTGGTGCGTTGCTGGGAAAACTGTCAAATTCGCTTAGTGGTTTGGATTTCTCTTGAAACAAACACCTTCTTTGCCGCGGAACACAATAGGTTGAAAAAATTAAGATGTTTGTTTCATTTGGAAGTCGGCTTTTGGTTTGTTTTGTTTTTTTTGTTTTTGTTTTTTTCTTGTTTTTTTTGGCAATGATGGCATTGTTTTGTGCTGCAGTTCTATTGTTGTTTTTTTTAATTTTTTTTTTACTGACTTTGGTGGTGGATTTCAGACAAACCTAGGTGGGTAACAGTCTTGTCTTTTTTAGCCATAGACTTTCGCTCTGTCAATGAGAGAACTTAATATGTAAAATTAACGCCTTTGTTTTTTTCAATTTTTATTTGTCCCCTTCCTAATACCTATTAGTATCTGTTCCCGCGAGTTTTTAGTCTATATGGGGTGATAGAGGTCATCCTTGAATTTACTGACACCAAAAGAAAAAGGAAACACAAATAATGTTCTTGTTACTTCTTACATTCGTTGGAAGATGTGCTTTCTTATAAGACGAGCCCTAACTCCCGAGCTAAATCAGGGCTTCGAACACACCACCCTCTTTCAAAACCCTGAGTCGAATGCTTTACCCCCTGTACTCTCTCACGGCCAACCACGGTAAGCCTGGAAGGTGAGACACAACCGCAACAGGTGTAGCGCCCAGATAAGATGCTCCTTAGTATCTGTGACTTCTGCCGATGCTGCCAGGGACTAGTGTTATCTGCTTCTCCTGGCACCGTCCGATAGAGCGACCCCGACCGGGCCCGACTCACGGGGATGACAGATACGTCGTCTACCGAAATTATAGAGTCCTCATCTAGATAGAGGCATACACTAATAAACATTCCTAAGAAAAAGATTGAAAGAAAGGGAAAGTGATGTGTATGCCATATTTTGTTTCTATGAGTGGTCGGTTTTTGTTGTTGATTTTTTTTTTGCAGTGGTCATAAATCCGTTTTAATTGTAATAAGAAAAAAAATTCCAGACCATACTTTTTCCACGATGTTTCCTACGTGATGCTGAGTTGAAATTTTTTTTCTATTACTGTAGCTCCTTTACCTTGTTTCTTGCAGCTGTAGAAACTATGTTGATTGCGTGCATATTCTTCTTCTCATTCTACCTCTTAACAAATTCAGAGCGTTTCAAAGGCTGGACTAATATTACAACTCCCTGTTCCCCTCTCCCTCAGTACCATAATTATGATAAATTTGTTTCCCAAGCGTTAGACACGTTAGACAAAGCTTTTATCTTACTTAATGATTATAAGCAAGCCTTGATCACTTGTAATTATCCTATGAATGAGAAGTCACCAAGAAAGTAACGATTTCTGAATCACATGTTGCAGCGCTAGTTTTTCACCCAAGCAAAATAATCCACTCCGCACACAAAGGTTTAGAGGCATGACTCAATTAAAAAAAACCTAAGCTAGTTGGTGAAAAACTGCCATCTTTTGGATATTATTTGGCGCACATAACCAGAAGCGAAATTGTTATGTATTTTATTAGTCCAAGGCTCTGTTCTAGCTAGATCGCTAAATTTGGCTATGACTTTCTGTCTCTGTAATCTCGCTTCTCCCCTACACTCACACAATCCCTTTCTTACCTTTCTTTCTCTTTATTTTCTTATTTTACTGGAAAGATCTCTTTTAACCTCTACCTTTTTTATGCATAACCATTCCTCTTATTCACTGTTATTGAACACCCTAAGGGTAGATAGAGGTTTCAATTTATCTCCGTAAACTTCTTGGTTCACTGGCCCGACATGACCTGCTGTGAATCAGGACTAAAACCACGACCACCACGACCACCAGCTACTACAGTACAGGACATCCCACCAGCCAGCAGGACTGTAAGAATTTCAAATATTTGTCCAGGGTCTCTCCTGTCTCGCGGACATGGTAAGACCTGCGTGAGCTCCGATTAGGGATCTGAGTCCAGGTCGAACGGGAATACCCGCTGCTTGTTGACACGAAGGATCCTGGCCAGTGGGCAGTGGGGACGGTCTTCTCCAGGCACAAACATCAGTGTGGAGCCGCCCGGCCATTCTTTGGGAGATTCTCTTCCAAAAATATTAGTCCAAGCTTTAAATTTGTTAAGTCTTTCGGGAGAAAGGAGGGGGCTCGAGAAAGACTAGGTTGGAAGAAGGTGTGAGACAGACTGAAAGCGGAAAAGAGAAAGAGAGAGACAGAGAGATAGAGTGGAAAAGAGAGAGATGGCGGGAAAGAGAGACATGTATATATATATATATATTGCAAGAGAGGGAAATCAGAAGGATTAGCTTGTAGGAGTGAGGGAGGTGGAGGAAGCCGGAGCAGTGGAGGGAAAAAAAACTGTTCTGGAGAGGGGGCAAAAGCAATTGCAAGATCTCAGGAAACATAAGACAATTGTTTCGGAAAAACAGGAACAGAACTTAGGATTCTCAGAAAAAAAAAGTGTAAGAGTGAAGAGGTTATGCCAAAGATGTAGCAAGTCAGAGAGACGGGGAAAGAGAGCGGAAGAGAAAGACTAATAACATGGGCATGAAAGATAGAAAGAAGACAATGCGAAAAAAAAAACCGCCAAGCTCACTAACACAAACACAAGATCAACATGATGTGTACTTTACAGGTTCGGATTGTCTGCCCAGTTTAAACAATAGGTCTTTACTTCTGAAGTGGAGGGTCTTCTCACCAAAATCTGTGGAGAAGAAAAGGCTTCCCTATGTTTTTGAGAACCTTGGCTATACAATTGTTCTTCTGAAGGACTTGGAGAGTGTGTGTTGTTTTAAGTGGTGGGATACGTGTTGGTTTGCCCTCACGATATGTTGGTTCATGCACGAAAAACCTTGTGATAACACTGTGGGAGTTAAGGTGGGGTCTCGCATGGCTTCGTTAAGCTAGGTTAAATCTTAAGAGAGAGCTCCTGGGGCATGCTATAAGTCTCTTTGTTTTGGTTTGTCTTTTGTAACTTCCGGTATACTGTACTGATTGTTTTGTTTGTCTACACTATGCATTATTGTTTATCGGTTACTTTCTGTGTCTCTTTGTTTTGGTTGTATCTTATAACTTCCGATATACTGTACTGAACGTTTTGTCTGTCTACTTTGCAAACTTTGTGTTTATCGGTTACTTTCTCCTTTTCTTTGTTTTGGTGTTTCCAATAACTTCCGGTATACTGTACTAAATGGTTTGTCTGTCTACCCTTAAGAATTTCTGTTCGTCTGTTGCATCCCGTCTCGTTTACCCCGGCGCGGTGTTTTCAGCCTCTGTTTCAAGCAAATTCCGTTTTGAAATGCTATGTTTTTATTTTCATGTCCTTTACAACAGGTCCAAGCTGTTAAAACTACTCATACACACGTTTGCATTTCCCAGGATTTTAATAATATTAGTCATTCGTGCCACCGTGATCATCACCGCTTTCGTGATCTACAGCAAAAAATAATTAAATAAAGCAAAATTGTCCCGAGCAAACTTCAGCTTTTATAATATGATAGGCCTACATACTTGCATTCTCGTGCTTATCAAAGTAACAGGGTTAATTTGCTGTAGTGAGATGGTCATAGTCTTCTTCAAACTTTTTGTTAGGTCGAAATTTCTATGAAAACGTTAGTCACCCTAGCTTTGATAGATGTTTTGTTTAAAGTCGCTTAAAAGGGTATTTCTTGACTTCATGCAATCATAAGGCCAAGAGCTGTTTCTCTCTTCAAAATAATAAAATGATAAAAGAGAGAGAGAAAGAGAGAGAGTGAGAGAGAGTGGTAAGTCAGTTAGCAAGTAAAGGCAGCAAAAACTTTCTGGTGTGCGTGAGAACTTTGTGTGGTGCGTCTTGGCGCACGTACGTTCACATAGTGTTCACTTATTCGATGGTAACATTACCGTATTAGACTGTCACCAAGGTTTCGGCTCACACCGAACGCTTAAAAGCTTTGTTATGTCAGGCACTCTTCTGCCAGGGAAGATGTGAATTTGAGACTCGTGGAGTTCGTGTTATATTCCATTCTGGGTTTTTTATAGTATGGTTGGCGAGGAGAAATTGTAGTACAGTGGTGGTTTATGTGTTTTATGATTAGGATTTCGTTTTCCTAGGGCTTAATTAGTGATAAAAGATATAAAAAATAAAAACGCTGGCTTACCGCATCTTTATCTGTTCACTATTTTATTTTCTGGCCAAAGTTTTTTTTTTAATTTTGAGATGTTAAGACATTTAATATTTAACTTAATTTTTTTCGTCTAGATCCATGACAGTAAGTATTCAACCTGCTAATTGACCAGTCACTCTTTTGTTTATCAAAAACAGAAGTCTTTTTTGTACCCGATAGGCAATCTTTGCCTAGGCTTTTATACCTCTGTTTCTTTTTTCTATTGTTCGTCTTCTTCTTAGCCCAGCCAGCCCCTTCTCCGAAAAGTTACACATTTCAGTAAATCACGACTCCATCATGTTTAAAGAGTTAAAACTGAGATTCTCCGCTGTTATCTAAACAGTTAATCCTATAGCCTGAGAAAGCGGACACGATCCTCCGTCTTTTCTAATTCAGCTGAGCTTAGCCTAGGACAGTCCTAGATCCTGCATGTCCACTTGTCCTCGCTAGATCTTGAACCCCCAGTAGCTACTCTGAGCGGCCTGTCTGGTTAGCCGCTTGCCTGACTGCCAGACTGCCAGACTCCCGAGTCATACATCATGGCTAATTGTGCGAGTCCGTGAGAAGCTTGAGACACCTGGGGGGGAGCAAGTCTGGAGCAAGCCGTCCTGGTCTCACCGAACTGTTAGTGACTGCTGGTGCCTGACTACTGGCTGCTCAGCTGTTGCCGGGTGATGGCCTGGTGGTCCCCATGGGAGATGCTGGAAAGATGATTACAGTGATGAGGCGTTGTGGTCTAATGGTAGAGATTTAACTTTTCGACCGGTACGTTTCAGAGTTTGAGCATCAGCTAAGCAATACGACCTTCAGTGATTTAGAAGGGCCTTACACAAATCATGTGTTTTTATTGAGGCTAGACACTTTGCTTTTTGGCCATTCATAAATAGGTCTTGTATTTGAGCCTCAGTTTGTCAGGTCGACGGGTAGCTAGCCACCAGGAAAGAACTTCGAGGCCGTTCAGTTATGCCTTATTATAATTTTTCTTTGGCTCACGTTCAGTCTTGGTCTTGAGCCCTCTACAATATTTAGTAATGTTATCCAATTATTAAAATTCATCTAGCACCAGTCAATGAAACAATACTGCTACTGTCAGCCTGCCCGAACATCGTTTAGGTGGAATTAAGACGTCACCCAATAAAACAGCG
Organism: Elysia marginata; assembly: GCA_019649035.1. Taxonomy (NCBI): domain Eukaryota; kingdom Metazoa; phylum Mollusca; class Gastropoda; family Plakobranchidae; genus Elysia; species Elysia marginata. Next base: position 19,160 of record BMAT01000373.1, read on the forward strand.
CGAACCTTTTTTTAATAACTATTTTTTGTTGTCACTCTTTCGAATAAGTATTTTTTTCCTTATTTGAAAACCATTCGATACTAAATTCAGAAGATCAGCGGGTGTGTGGATGCTGCAAGAATTTTTTTTTTCGTGAAGAACATCTCATCGCATCAATCAAAATGGGGTTGGTGCTGCTGACTCTAGCAACATTGTGTAAACAGTGCAGCGTTTTAGTATTTGAACCTGAAGATAACTATAGCTAACGTAATAAAAAAATTCCTTTTGTGTATGCCTGAAAAAACAAAACGCATGAGTGAGCTGAGGTTTGGTTTTAAGAGATTTGTGTAATTTACTTTCATTGCCTTGCAGTTATCTTCTGACACATCCTTATATATGCCCTCCTTCCCTTTCTCTCTCTGCCCCTCTCTCTCTCTCTCTCTCTCTCTCTCTCTCTCTCTCTCTCTCTCTCTTTCTCTTTCTCTTTCTCGATCTCTGTCTCTGCCTTTGTTCCCTTCTCTCTATATCGCATCTCTCTTTCCTATTGCTCTGTCTCCCATACCACGGTAAATTTTATTTTTATTTAGCTGTCCCGAGTATCTTTGTTGTCTCTCGGCCTTCACCTTTTATTAATACTTTACTTAAGATCTTTTAATTCTTTAACCCTCAAGATAGCCTCTCCCTCCAAAGATTTGTAAAAACGTTTAGCAATCAGGGCTATTTTATCTTCCTGTGTGTTAGCCACTCGATCAGTCAGTGTCACTCTTTGGTCTGTGAATAGAGTTATCCTCCCCTGGCTCTTCTCAGAAGCCTTGAGTTGGTAAAATCACGATGGCTAGCTGAGAACGGGAAGTTTTTCCCACAGTAGGCCCGTACCTGTTGTCCCTTTTCCGTATTTCATCACTGATTGGGGCATCTATATTTTTTGTTCTCATGGTATTATTTCTACCATAAGAGTTAAGTTAAAAAAAGAAAACATGGCAGCAATAACATATTAAGAAGGGCTATAGAATAGGAAACAATCGCGTGTAACCTAAGAGGGCGCGACACATTTACTTTACGGCCTACTCTGTTATATATAGATACAAAAGCGTCTGTTTATAAAGATTGTATCTATCGTGTGTTTTCAGATAATAAAGAAAAAAAATATAGGAAGGGGGAAAGAAATTCCTCGTATTTAATATTAAAGCCAAGTGGCATGTTTCCACGCTTTGAAGTTATTCCACTTATCATGGGATGGCAATACAAACAAACATTGAAGCATAATCTGAAAAAAAAAATGTTTTATTTTGTAGAAACAATACGCATTCTCAGTACATTGAACAGGAGTCGCAGTAGAGCTGTGTAGATAAGCAAGTTAATTTTTTTGAAAGGAAGGTATATATTTTAGCTCTAAAAATATTGACAAAACAAGTAAGCTGTCGGCTTTACGCCTTCGTCAGACAAAAAAATAAAAAACGTGCAAGACACTTACATAAATATGAGGTTGTATTAACCTCTCTTCCGTTTATCTTAATATGATACATCATATGGAGAACATTGCTAAACGGGAAAAAGACGGGGGCAGGGAGAGCGATAGAGTGGGAGTTACATACAGATTAGAGAAGAAAAAGAAGAAGAAGAAAAAGAAGAAGAAGAAGAAGAAGAAGAAGAAGAAGAAGAAGAAGAAGAAGAAGAAGAAGAAGAAGAAGAAGAAAAACAAGAAGAAAATCAAGAAAAAGAAGAAGCAGTAGAAGATCTTAAAAGAAGACGGGAAAGATAACACATGAGATTAAAAGTGAAAAAAAATGCACTTTTAGAGTTTATCAGAAGTAAAAAAAGACTTGTAAAGATAAATGGAAACGGAATGCTTCCATGGGTGCACTTTGATATATAGTATTTAAAGGGGTGTTCGATTTCATCTGCTTGCAGCTGTTGTAGTTAACCATTATTTACGACTTGCAAAAAACAGAAAACCGGCGACGGAATCTGCCCCTTCTCTGAGTGTTATCAGCACTGTGTGTAGATGTAGAGACAGAGGCCCGAGTCAACATCCAGAGATAGGCACACGGTCACACCCTTCG
>BMAT01000373.1:40874-54230 GCA_019649035.1 Elysia marginata
AGAAGAAGAAGAAGAAGAAGAAGAAGAAAAAGAAGAAGAGAAGAAGAAGCAGAAGCAGAAGAAGAAGAAGACGAAGAAGAAGAAGAAGAAGAAGAAGAAGAAGAAGAAGAAGAAGAAGAAGAAGAAGAAGAAGAAGAAGAAGAAGATGATGATGATGATGATGAAGCTGAAGACGAAGAAGAAGAAATTACACACACACGTTCAGAAAAAAAGATATCATGAAACTGTTCTGCTCTGATTTTTTTAAATCCTTCCTCTACTTTTTCAGGTTTTCGTCTTGCTAAACATAAGATTAATTAAGTATTTTTATCCCTACATGGAAAAAAAACCAACATCTTAAAATTGGCAAAGCCGAAACCGAACCATCTTGCTATGCATTTAATCTTTTCCTCCAAGCCATAATCCTATCATACACACGAGAGCTTTCATAACACTCTATCTTCTTTCGCAGATTTGATGCTGGTATAATTACCGATATCCATCATCAAATACATGCAGATTCACTTCCGTTATGACAACTAACACTAATTTTTGTCTAGCTAATTTTTCGCCACAACCACGGAAAATTTCTAAATTGATGTAGCTGAAATAATTTCACGTTCATGAAAAACGAAGTAAATTTTTTTTATTATTTTTTTGGGGGGATGCTTTTTACATAATTTCTCACAGCAGGTTAAGATCTATCTTGGGCGTCTTGAAACCTAAACGAAGGAGAAAATAAAACCCGTGCTGATTTTTGCATCTCAAGACAGTTTATCCTTGTGTTTTAACGTCTCTTAAGCCCATCGCTGAAAGAAGGCTTTAGGCATCCAAGCTGAGCCAAATTAATAAACTTTTTGATGTCGTGCTGAAAGATATAAGACTGATGCCCATCTGATGTTTGTTTATTCTATTACTTCCTCTCATGTATATTTTGTCTTCTCGTCGATACATTTCCAAAGAGATAGAAAAGAGGAAAAGAAGTGGACTGTACTCAGATTAATTTATATTTAGACACACCTTTGAAGCGCGTGATGACATGAATGAATCTAATCTTAAAGTTCTTTGAACGGTTATGTTGACTGTGTTTCTGAGAGATGAGCTTTTGAGAAGGGTGCGGTTTGCGTTTACAAAACTGTTAAGGCAATCCTATTATTTTCTCCTTTCAAAAGCTCTTGAAAGTTAAACTTAAACTGTCTAACAGTAAATATCTGTTCTCTTCTGTTGGCTATCAAAATCGCATTCAGGCCGTTACCAATTATTAAGAAATCCAAACTAATGATTTGTTTGAATAAAAAAAAATTGTTTGCTCTTTTGACATGTTCGTTGCTTAATTGAAAAATTTAACGCATTTTCATCGGTAACGTATGAAGATATGGCTCTGAAGTCAGAAGTTGACAGTTAAGTGTTTGAGTTTTAAAGCAGTTAGGAAAAAAGGTTTATCTTATGGCAAATGAAGACACGCATACTTATTCAACACACTCTCTCACATCCTCGGAAAAGTAAGAAATATTCGATGTAAAAGTTTTAATATATATTTTTAAAAAAATGTCTTTCTAACAATCTCTAGGTGATAAATATTAGTTGAAGCAGAACTTGATCTTACCAAGAGTTCTCTGTCTTTTGCTGTGAGTTTTGGTCTGAGCATTACCCTCTTTTTATCCTGAATGCCTCTCCTACCTCTCAAAATTGAACCGGTTGGTTAGTCGGAAGTTTTCCAAAAAAAATATCTACGTGTCTACTCCATTATGATTTTTTTTCTTTGTACAGTTTTATCAATGTGAAAGGGACCGGTTTTTTTATAGGGAGACTGTCTTTTCCTAAGTGTTGGAAGCTATTTGTATTCCTCCGCGAGGTGTGTCGCGAGGGAGGCACATTGCCACTCATTCCCGACCCATGGCAGGAGGGGTCAACCGTCGTCACAGCGGGGCCGAAAAAAACTTCTTTCAATCTTCATCGTCCTCCTTCGCTTACTCTGCCCATTTCTCTCTCTCTCTCTCTCTCTCTCTCTCTCTCTCTCTCTCTCTCTCTCTCTTCCCTTTTTGCTGCCCTGGTATACTTTTGCTACTTTCATTCATACTGTCTATTTCTCATTTTCTTCTTCTTTCTTAATAATATATCTCTCCAGATTTACCTCTCCTACCTATCTAACATTTTTTAAACATCTTTGCATACCCGTGTCTGTCCTTGATGATTTTGCCTCCACTAATATCATGCCATATACCTTTTCGTGTCTATAAATCACTATCAAATCTCTCTCTGTTCTTCTCTTTCACCTGTATATCTCAATATAACCTTCCAACATTGTTTCACCCTTCACCCCCACCCTTCTATAGCTTCTTATTAAATCCTGTAAGAAAACATAATCCCCTTCCTCACTTTGCTTTTCCTCAGTGTGTCAATGCAGTCAGCAGACTCTCTTAATGGCTATGTTTTTATTCCGCATCTTCAGTCAGGCAGCTAACAATAGCACGCCGCGGTTCCCTAGCAACAATAAACAATACCACTGGTTTTCAGATTAGCCTGCGCGCGCAGCTACGCCACACCGAGCAAGAGCAGAAAGTAATCGAGCGCACCTTTCTGGAACGGACGCGACCAGAATAATAATAAAAAAGTGAAAGTACAAAATAGCGGTAAAAAGGTTGGAGAATTTCATGATCTTTGGACTTTTGGGACGTATAAATATAACATTTGTTGAGGGGAGGAAGCAGATGCAGAAAATCTTATATTTATAGGCCGACCATAAGGATAAAATTGGAGGTGTGGATACGTTTACTGTTATTTTGAAATCTCCGTGTGTCGAGAGGTCTGCCTGCTTGCGAAGACAGAAAAGGAAAAGAGATATGTTTGAAAGATTAATACCGCAAGCCAAGGGCGTATCGAAAAGGGCAAGAGACACTCATGAGCATTATTATTTCTTTAGATCAAAGTTAAAGAGAGTGAATTTTAACAACAGCAAAAAAAGAAGAAATTCACGCTCATCATGATGTTTTTGGTAGTTTAAATATAGACTTCAAAGAGTCTGTGCTTTTTTTTTTGTCGTTTTAATAGTTTTGATGTATCCACCAGGCCACTCAACAGATACGACCAATAAAAAATGTCAATAACGGTGTTGGCAAAGTAATCTGCAGCCGTTAAAATAGAGAGGACCGTCAGTAATTTTAAAGTATATCGTGGATTCCCGGATTTTGTTTTGAAGAACATTGTAGTTAAAAGCTGAGCGATCAGCCGGCGCTACACGCAATCAAAATGTAGATCTAAACAGAATAAAAAGTTGAGGCAGTTTTATTGGGGGGAGGGGGGTACACTAATCTACTCCTCATCCTCTTCGTGATTGTTTTAAGACCGATTATTGTTTTTGGGTAAGAAAAGAAAACAAAATGATAGATGGATCAAGAGTAGTAGTTAACCGATAAGTGAACATTTTTTATTATTCGTATCGAAATCCGGAGGATGATTGGATTGCCGGGATCTCACAATTTACGAAGAATAAGCATATCTTGAGTTACCAATTTGGAAGGCTTTCCTACATAGAAGATCATGTTGTAAATTACAAATAACGATTGAAGTTGATTGATTGCCTTACTAAAAAGGGGGATTGGGAAAGGTAATAAACCGGCTTTGTGAAACGCAGAGAAAGACATTAAGGATACGGTAAAAAAAAAGCTTTCTTATGGCAACACCTTTGGCGTGGATGGGGAGATTTAGTAGTTTTGAATCCCGTAGCGCATTTCAGAACTAATTATTGTGATTGTGGCATCCGGAGAATGAGAGAGAAACCCATATATTGAATTCACCACAATCCGACACACTACGTCTTACAGTCAGTTTCCAATGGTATACTGAGTATCTGTCACAACGACCTATAACCCGATGTCTGCCTGCACTGAAAAGTGTGTTTTTTACCAACTGAGTATTCTTGTTACTTTACATATGGATTCGAGATGTTGGGGAAGTTTTTTCAGTAGTCGCTGGTGGGAAATGTATAACACGAGTTTCTGTTCTTGATTTGCTTAATTATGAAAACTTTTATCTGTTGGTGGGGCTGTATTCTTTTCTGAATCTGAAAATTAGGTGTTTGTATTGTGTTTTCGTGGAGTAATAATATACGTATCTCCTTTTTTTAAAGTTATAGTTTATCCATGTCTCTGGGTTTTTTTTTTCAATCTCTCTGTGTCTGCCTGTCTTCGTCTCTATCGGTTGGCCTGTGTCTCTGCCTGCCTGTCTGTCTGTTTGTCTCTCTCTCTCTCCCTCTCTCTCCCCCCTCTCTCTCTCATGTATCTACTGACTGCCAGTGTATCTTGTTTCATCAACATTTTACTCAGTTAGGTATTCTTCCTCTACATTTTTTCCCTTGCTATTATTTTGAAAATATATTTGTTCATTACGTTTCTTTCAATCAGTCTCTAATGACACGATTATTACTCATTATCTCAATCCTGTAACCCATAAAAATATACTTTTGAACGGTTTTTACGTTGCTTCTAAATTTGAACAGTTACCCAACCGATTACTCATTTTGAATTATATTACCCTTTTCCTCTTTTTAAATCTGTTATCATTAGCCTTCCTTGTTCTTCCTGTGCACTTTATTTAGACCTTCCTCAATATCTTACCCTAGTTTTGTTAATGCTCCGTTTTTTTAATGATAGGAATAAAGTATTGATTGATTTTCAGGCTGAAAGAGATTGAGGATTATACCTTTCTCTAAAAAGGTATTGATTATTTACATTAGATTTAGCGGAAATCTCAAGCGAGATTTTCTTTGTATAGAAACCCAGCCCTAGGCCTTGAAAAGGTCAGTTTATGCAAGCCAAGGATAATAGTTAGAAGCTAGGGTGTCAGATATGATCGATTTTTGAGATGAATACAAATTTCTATCTCGTTTGTTCCCTGTCTTTATGCTGATAACTATTATGACCAAATGATACTCCTGTAAGAATCAAGATACTAGGTAAAACGCGGGCAGATCAAAAGGAGGACAGCTAGTAGCAGATTAGTTTAAGGAGAAAAGAAATAAACCGAGAGATAGAGAGAGAGTGAACGTGAGATATTAGAGACTGTCTTAGAGAAATACAGGCAGACTCTAGTCTACTACATGTGTAGATACACATATTGGAAACAACAAGGTAGAGAGTCAATGTACGAACAATACTGATACCAACACATTAGAAGACTTAAAGTAAGAAATTTAATTGGAAGGGCGGTACAATGGCGTATTCCTTAAAGCGCATGAGGAAAAACTCTGCGGAAAATAAAACCGTTAAAGTCTGAGACATTCCCTAGAGTGTGTTGGTGGATGAAAGATGTTAAGTACAATATTAATGTCTGGAAGATGGCGTGTCGTGGAGATGTTATTAAGGTCAATGATGGAGACGTCGACTTCCTGTAGGTCACACGTGGTTTTCATTGACCCGTCACGTCGTTCTAGTCATCAACGTCGTCGTTAGCGTCATTATTATCTCATCTATCATTTGGCGGCGTCGAATAGAGCAACGGTTTTTAGAATCTTGTAGTATGAGAGGTTACTGCTGCCAGGTGTTGTTGTTGGGCTTTCGGTCGGGGTAACAATGTTAACTATGTCTTATCATGCTCTCTTTAAGTTGTGTTAACATTGTTAACTATCTCTTCCCGTGTCATCGTTGGCATCAGAGATTCGTTTTGTAGAATTATGTGTGAGAGTCAATACTAACCAAAGAGTTTTTTTTAGGCTTAGTAGTAGTAGTACAATTTTGTTAAAGATGCTACTGTCTTCCTCTTATCCTCTTTAAGCTGCGTAACTAAAGGACATTATTTTTTCCATCTCTCCGATTTACTGAGGCTTTTAATAAGAACTGATGGCGCTACCCGTTTTTCCTTCCTCAAAAGGGTGGAATTCAGCTTATACATTATATCCCCAATCGAAATTCATTTCCTTTATTATTCGGGTGTCATCTGGTTTGTTTGCAGCTTTGGTTGTGTTAGGTATGTTTTTCTTATGTTTTAAGTTCTGCGAGTACTTTGGGAGGTTGACTTCGCGTATCCAGAAATGAATAAATTCAGTGAGTTTAAGGCCTAAAACAAAGTAATGTTACTTCACTTGTAGTACTCGTAGGATCAGTTTCACTTGCCAGCTTCCGTGTAATCAAAATATTCTCAGACGGGCGCTAAGCTTTCATAGATATCTATAAAAGAATAGTTCTCAACGAGAAGAAAACAATTATAAGATAGTGTATGCATGAACAGCTTTTGTTCCTGTTAGATAGTGTTCTGTTTAATTTTAAATACATTCACCGTGAATTTATTGTGTTAGGAAAGAAAAATTTGACCAAATAAACGAGTGTTGGAATCATTTATCATATTATTATTGCTAATGTATTTTTTAAGAAACTAAGGGCGTATGTTCTGTTGTCTTTCCTCCAGGGCATGGAGTTTGTGACGCACTACTCCCTGGAGTATCTCAGAGATGAGGATGATGGCTGGCGCAGACACAGAAGTGTGTACGGAGATGAGGTTAGTTTTACTGTTCATATGTTCGTTTTTTTTTTTGTTATTCTTTTGTTGTAAATGTTACAATGTTACATTGTCTCATTTTATTCTCTCGTATTTGCTTCCTTACCTCCTTTTTTTTCTCTATCTCTCTTCCTCTATATCTCTTTATCTCCATCTCTCTCTATCTTTCTTTCTCTTCCGTTCTCTCTCCCGTTCTCTTTATTTCTGACCTTCATATTTGTGTCAGGTTTTACCCTTTCTTTATTTATTCAATGTCTTTTTTCCATCACACACATACTGGTAATTACTTAAAAATCGATCCCTTCTCTCTCTCTCTGTCTCTTTCCAACTTTCTTTCTTTCTTTCTGGCTGTATCCGTAACTCTTTCTTTCTTCCCGATTACGCGCCACCTCTTTAGCCATTTCACGTGCTATTAATAAACCTGCCTTGCTCACTTTTACACAAACTAAAAAATTGGCATTTCGCTCACTGGTTTAGATCCACATCTCTATTCTAGTCACCCACAAGTCTGTATTGGCTCTCTCTGTCTCTCTCAGTCTATCACAGACAAGTGTTTGCCTCGGTCGCTTGCCTCGCTGTCGCCCGTGCAAGCGCTAAAGTTTGACTTAATTTGACAGGACCTGTCACCTCTTGTTTTCCCCATCCTCCCTGATCGCGAGAAGATGCTATAGAAGCTAGAGTCTAGGCCTAACGGGTTCAGGAGAAAGCCGTGGATATTTTTTTTGTGATGGGAAAAAAACAGCAACAACATCTAAAAAAGGAGACTGTTCCAATCGGCGGAATGTGGTCAAGTATTTGGCGTAGATGCCTTTTTGTTTTTTAACAGGAGATTTGGGGAAAAAAGTTATAAATGGGAAAGGAGACGGCAGGGAAAGGACCAGTGTTAGAGAATCGGAACAGGTAAATAGTACTAGTAGGAGGACGAGAGTTACAATGAAAAACTAATTGATGATAAGAGGAAGAAAAAACATGGAATGGAAAACTGATAAGATAGAGAATAGAAAACAGAAAGATGGAAAAAGGAGAAAAAGACATAGAATAAAGAAATGATAAGTAATAGGGGGTTCATAGACTGAAAAACTCATAGAGGGTAGAAGGGGGAAGGAAAACATAGTATCAAAATTGACAGATGGCTGGGAAAAAAAAGAAAGACATAGAGAGGAAAACTGACAGGTATAGGAGAAGGAAGATAAAGCTTAAAAAAATCAAGAAACAAAACGGAGAAAAAGAAAGGAAAAAAGTTAAATAGAATGCTTTGAATGCTTTGTGAGATGATTAACTTGATGGGAGAGGGATAAAAATCACAGCTAAAAAAGAGTGAATTTGAGGAATGGAAAATAAAAGCTTTAGAGGTAGTCAGTATACAGGAAGAAGGAGAGGCAGAGAAACATAAACCAAACGTTCGATTTTTTGTTCATAAGGCCTCATAAGACAAAGCGATCTAATAATAATAGTCTTAATTACAACTTTAAGATAACCAGATTACTTCAATGGCAAGATGACGTGGGCCGTATAAGCAGCTTCGGACATGTTAAAGACATCAATATAACCATCTTAGGAAAAGAATAACCCAGCCCGGATGCTTCGAACCCTTTGAAAACAAAGTTTACTTTCGTATTATCCTTATTTCGAAGTTTTAGTATACAAGAGAGTTGAGATCGGTCATATGAATAATAGTCGCTGGAAACGATTAGAAAGGCAGTACTCCTAAACTCGACCTTATCATCGTGTTTTCAAAACTGCGAATGCATGACAGTAAATCTGTTCTGGCAAGCCCTCTAGGCTGTCTTTCTACCAGTCACGTGGCAAACTAGGCAGTAATTGACCTGGACTTTGCTGACCACTGCCCGACACTACACTGGCCCTAGCTCGGGAAGGATGGCGGCGGTTGAGTCTGCCAAAACAAACCTGGTCTCGTGTGTGTCAGAGAGAATCTGTGTCATGGAATGAGCATTGGCAGCACCAGCGCTCAGATTTGTTTTCTCTCCCCTCCCTTTTTTATCAATAGGAAACATTATTTGTGAATTCTTAAGCTTTCTTTTAGTCTGTCCTTTCAGCCCTCTTCCCCTATGTCTCTTGATAGCATTCTGCCTAGGCCCTATGCTTAAGCCTAAAATAGTTGTGCCCTTTTTCTTCACTCGGTCTTACTCTGACTATTTACGCTGCTTCATTGTTACTGTTAAACTGCCTTGTTATCTATTTTATCAGTTTTCATTGAATTTTTCCGCATCTCTCTCTCTCTCTCTCTCTCTCTCTCTCTTTCTCTCTCTCTCTCTCTCTCTCTCTCTTGCTCTCTCTCTCAAACTGATTGTGCCGTGCTCCTTTAAGGTCTCTGTTTGTCTCCCTGTCAGTTAAATTTTCTTTCTTTTAGCATTGAGACCGTCTGAAGATGTTTGTTCAAATCCGGAAAGACATTCGTTCATGTTCCATCTTTTCACATTGTCGTGTGTAATTCCCAGAAAGGAAACCCGTGCAAGCTTCTTGCTCGTTCTGTGTTGTTTTTGACTGGGAGACTGAGCAAGCGCTGTCTTTGTCAATGTTCATTTTGTATCCTACCACTCTTGCTTCTCTCTTAGCCTTCGTTCCCTTCTTTTTCTTTTTTATATTGTCCTTACGGCTTTCTCCCCACTAACCTCTACTTCTGTTCTTCGGCCTCTACCTTCATGTCCACTTCTAAGGTAGCTGTCTGCGATAAACGTCTTTTAAATCTTTTTTGTAGTTTACAGGATTTTGTCGGTTGAAGCAAAAGGACCATCCTAAGCTAAAAAATAGTTTTCAAATAATCATACCCTATAATTGGTATACCTCGCTCGACCAATATTGCTTGAAGAATACTTCTCGAGAATAAATTCTTAGTGTCCAATGTTATGCCGCATTCAACCTCATAAACTATGTACCTCAATGCATGAATCTCTCTATACCAAATCCCACGGTCTGGAGAACAAGGTCATAATTATTCTGATCCTGTTGACCTGTGTAGCAGAAACAAACCAGCAAAACATCTTACCCTCAGTTCTGTCAAGTGTTTTGTGTCCTCTTCACGCGTCTCTTTGGTCAAACTATCCTCAGGCGCGCAAACTTTCCTCGGTTTTCTGTTTGTATAAGCAACAGGTCGTGTTTTCCCAGCTTGTCTTTGCTGTCATGTACGCCGACACTCAAAGCTAGATCTGTAATAAGATCAGCCTTGCCTGGCCTGTATGGGTCCTCCAGCTCTAAACCTAGTGTTTGTAGATGGTTTGTTTTGGGATAGATTAGATCAAGGCCCCAGAAAAAAACCTGTCTCATGGCTTTTCTTAACGTGAAAAACTTTCTTCTAGGGTATTTTGTCTGTATTCGTGCAATGCTTGATCCTTTATTTTCCTTTTCTCTCTTTTTTTGAGAGCTTGATACGAATTGTCTTTTTAACGCTAATATGATAGCTTTAACAATGTCAAAAGGTTTCCCTTTTTTTCTCGGTTGTTGTTTTACTATCCAATACTCTGTGTCTTTGTCTTCTCGCCGATGTTTGTTATATTTCGGCCCTCCCCCTCCCCCCCACCCCTTTAAAATACTCTCTGAGCAGTCCCTACCCTAAATCGTGTTGTTTCACTGTCGATCTCGTTCCTTTTTTCTTAGTCGCCTTTCAATTAGAAAGTCGTAGCCTTATAAGGCCTCTGTCCCATTAGCTGCGATAACAGATAGACTTACACAAGTGCAACTAGCAGTTGAGTGGAATCGGCTATAAACACAATGTTTTCGTTAAAGTCTGCATTGGTCATGAGCTTCAGACAGGAGCTGTTTATGACACAAGTGCATGGCTTCCTGTGAGCGAAGAGCCATTACCCATCAAGGGTTTCAGTCAATTAGGGAAGCCACTAAACTAAATAGAGACAATCAAAGAGGTCATTCCTTAGAAATGTCGTGGCTTTTAAATTTGGAAGTTAGTTTTCACGAAATTTTGGGTTGTTTTTTTTCTGCTTGCAACGTGTATATGTCAGCTGGCACTTTAGCATGTTTACACTTTGACTTGTCTCTTATCTCAATATCTTTTTATAATATTATGTTTATGGTTAATCTCCACATTATTCCTTCCCTCCACCTCTATCTTGCCGCCTGTTTCTCTGTGTCTCTTCCTCATTTTCTCTAACCTTTCCGAGGCTTCTGGCGTCACTCCTCATCTCCTGACTTTCCTCTCTATCTCTTTTTTCAGATTTGTCCATTTTTCGTCAATACCAATTTCTTTTGCTTCGCCTCTCTTATACGTAATTCCGGGTGTAGACAACCGAACATCATGCACCATTCACTAAAAGCGCATTATATTCAATACATTGCTCTCTATCTTAAAAATACTAGTCCAGGGGAGGTAACTGCAATAAATACTGTTGTCATAGATCAAGACACTCTAACATTATGCCCCTTGTTTGGATCATTAAGAGACGAGCAGGCACAACTATTCCATTATTTTCCTTCTGTTTATATAATTTCAATTGCTCCTTCAGACTGCTCCGAACGTTTCTTTTTTATCAATTCTAAAAGCAAACCACAAAAGGTTTAATTTTTAAAGAAATAAAGAAATGTGAAAAGATATTTTATGTTGAGTGCAGAACAGGCTAGTTACATAAACAGTGCATGTTGGATTCGTCTTTCACAGATTATTCTAATGGTGTGGCAAATCTTGTCTTTAAAAGCTATAGCGTCTCCTACGTCATCAATATGTGTGTTCTTCCTCTTCAGATATTCACAGGAAATCGTGACGTGTACACAGCAGACATGCGCGAGGTTGACCCGCCCATCATCGCCAAGAAACTTCGTTTCATTCCGTACAGCGATCTTCCCCGAACTGTGTGCATGAGAGTAGAGATGTACGGGTGTGCGTGGGAAGGTGAGAAGAGAACACGCTATGCATTGTGTAGAAGCTGCTGAAAACTCGTGTAACATTAATGCTTACGTTGTGGGTTTGAATAAGGAGAACAGAAGAGAATAGTATTGAATGGGAGTTAGTTCTTTATTGTTAAGTATGAAACATCACTTGCCCAAATTACAAGAGCACTACAATGGATGATATCAATTTTAGTTCATTCTTTTTCAAATGAAAAAAAAATAAACAAGAAAAAGAAGAATAGGATGAAAACAGGAAGACGAACAAGAAGAGAGAAGAAGAGCGATGGAGAAGATAGTCATTGTGTTTACGAAGACAAGAACGCAAAGTACCCGATGTTACGAATATTTAAGAGGTATATAGTTAGGTAACATTTTAGTTTTTTTTCATAGTTATGTTTTGATTGATTCAACTTCTCAACTACTAGCCCCCAAGTTTAGTCATAATTTATCGCTGATTTTTTAAATTTCAAAAAAAGGGATAAAACCATCATTTGAAATGATAATAATGTACTATTAACTTCAGACACGAAACATAAATAAAATATAGATAATTAGAAAATTAGTCCTCCAAATACTATATACAATGGGATCCTGTTAAGATAAACCCATCTTTGCCCAAAGAAAAAGTATCTTTTATCAAAAGTTATTCTAAGCAGTAACATTGTAAAAAAGAAAGGAGAAAAAATCTAGTTTATATCAACCGGAAATTTATTATCGTTTTATTTAAGTGGTGACTGTTCTAGGACTGTCATTAAGGTACCAGATAACGCCATATATTTTAATGCATGTTCAAGAGGTCTACAGTTTTTAGTGTTTTTACATTCCAGATGAGCTGCTCTCCTACTCCATGCCTCAAGGTCACCGCCGTGGTTCAGACCTGGACCTGTCTGATTGGACATTTGATGGATCCATCGAGGTGAGAACGTCAAAAAGAAGCAGCACAAAGCTAACATCAGAAACAACTATGAACTAAGGCGTTCTGAAATGGGCTTGTTAACTAGAACCAAAGACACTCATAATTATGTATTTTTTACTTCTTCTACTTAAAATGAGAACAACTTCTCCAAACTTAATTGGTGCATGTTTAAATCTATTCAAAGCAAAGTGAGGTTTTTTTTTGTTATTTTTTTGTTTTGTTGTGTTACTGTTCTGTCCTTTCTTATCAGGGGACATAATAATGAAACTTAAGCACTTAAAACTTTTCCCCTAAGTCAAGCTTTCCTGCACAGAAGTGGTGGTTGGGATGGGGTGCGGGTATGTTTTTAAAACGCGCAATATTAAGCAAATCCCCATCCTATCTAACCGCCTCCTCCACCACCAACCCCCCCCTCCCCCAACCTCCTCCAGACCAACAAAACGAGCAGCACCTACAAAACACCGAGTTCCGGTAGCCAGCACGGGCGAGCTATCTCGCTCCGCCCAGCCAAATCGGGAAGACCCAGAGACCACAAGGACAAGAACGAGAACGAGTACCTCAGCAATGGCCTCGGCCAACTCACTGATGGACAGACCGGTGGCACAAACTTCCGGCTGGCCAAGGAGAAGAAGAACTTCCGGGGTTACGAGTGGGTCGGCTGGAAGAATGACAGTCTGGGAGGACAGCCGCTAACCATCTACTTCAAGTTTGATTCTGTGAGGAACTTTACACAGGTGAGACGAGTAAACACATTGTCCATAAAAGTATTGTATAATTATTATGGTATTTCGTTTAGAAATGTACACAGCTTTAGTTGACATATAACTAACTGCATTATTAATACCAACCGGTAATGCACATAGTTTAACAAATGTCAGTATTATCATTATTATTGGTACTGAAAGTGTTACTGCTACTACAGCTACTAGTGCTGCTACTACTACTACCACTACTACTACTATTACCACTACTACTGCTACTACTACATGTGCTACGACTACTACTACTACTACTACCGTTACGTCTTCGTCTGCTCCAACAACTATCACAACCACCCCCACTAAAATTCAGTGTAACTGCAACCAGCATTGCTACCTCTTCCACAAATA
>BMAT01000373.1:54253-70062 GCA_019649035.1 Elysia marginata
AAAAAAACCTGCTAAACTAGCTTATGCGACCAGACCATCTTTAATGCGTACATTCACCCCCTATTCCCTCAATACCAGATGGCGCTGCACGTCAACAACCATTTCGACAAGGACGTGCACATCTTCCGGCGTGCGGACATCTACTACAGTGTGGGCGGCAAGTACTACCAACCTGACCCGATCCGGGTGCTGTTCCGACCAGACAACACGTTCGAAGATGCCCGGATAGTGACCCTCAAGATGGAACACAGAGTCGGACGCTTCCTCAAGATCAACTTCTTCTTCCAGGCGCGGTGGATCATGATCTCTGAGCTTTGGTTTACTTCCGGTAAGAGTCTCCATTTTTACATTCTGTAGGAGAAATCTTCTAAGATCCTAAAACAGTTTGCTTAGGTTGTAATTTGAGAGGATTTTTTTCAATTCAAACTGTAAATTGTTCTTGTCGTTGGGTAACTGAACTACGCTCTTATTCTTACCCTACTTGCATGTGTTTCAGTTGGTAAGAAAGTTCAGAAATTGTCTAATGGTATAAAAAAAAATATTTCTGAAGTGTGCAACCCTTTCTATTGTCAAATACACTGTTTGGGAGATCAGCAAAAAATTACTTATTGTTCAAAAGGGGACATCTTGAAGTGGGTAGCAATAGTGCTTGCCAGTTGTAATTTCAGTTTGATTTTGTCAAGATATTTATATAGAGGACGAAAGTTTACTTTGGTTCAGCCTAGAAGATTATTATGCTTTTTTTCAGCTGGACGAAGTTGTTTCTGAAGCACAATAACAATTAAACTATTCTACCTGTATTTTAGACTTCTTTGACCAAAATAAGATAAATCACAATGAAGCATCTTCACTTTATACAAACACAGCATCACTAATACATGTATTTATACAGTCCAGGATTTCACATGAATTTCACTTTGAAGCCAAATTACTTTGACCTTGTATTAGGGCAAAGTCAACGTATAATTTTGAATCTAACTAACCTTGAATGATCTTGACCTCGTGGTGTCGGAAAAGTCACCATATGTGGTGTTGAAATGAACTGAACTAACACATACTTATTGTCTCCGTCAATGTACAGACAAAGCCACGGGTAATGTGACTGAAGAAACCCCGCCTCCAACCACCGTCTCGCCTGCCAAGCAACCCAAATCAACCAGGAAAACCAACGTGTTCGATGGCCTCAGCGGTGAGGATCTCGGAGGCAGTATGGGAGCCGCTGCAGGTGTAGACATTGGGGAAAATGGCGACTTCGATGTGAGCCAGAACGAGGGCAGAGCAGGTACGACACTAGCAGATTTGTCGCGTCCACAAGCCTTTAGCAAATCTATCAATAAAACATTATTTTGTAGACCTGTCAAAAACATTCACTGACAAGACGTGGTAGATGCTGTTATTGAAAAACCCAACCCTTACTTAGATCGATCAAGTTATATCGAGCAGATTTTGTCTCTCAGAATTCAAATGTCTTCTAATTTGTTATAATAGCGTATGAGAAGGTCATAAGTGCAATGAAGCGAATGCAATGTTCTTTGTTAAGATTTTAATTTTTAAAAAGATGATATCATGTACGAAGGAAACATCTTTTATCACTTATAGCTATGTGCAAATTAAGTGTATTACCAGGTGAGTATTTTTCTCTTCATTCCTTTATCTAAAACTACACTGCTATGCACACAGCAATCATTCAACCGTCAATACTAGTCATGTCCTGGCGTAACTGCTTTATTTTAAAAAAATAACGTTTGAAACTGAAAGTTCTGATTTATCAAAGTCTCCTAATATGGTCCGTGCCTATTTGGGAAAGTTGTTAGATGACGATTTTTGTGTGATTGACCTAAGAGCTCCAGAAATTATAGCTTTATGCTAAGAAAACGTTTTTCGTACGCATGATTATTTTATTAGCGTTTATTTTTTCAACATCGATTTGCTTTGAATCTTCCTTTGATTTTTTAAACCAAAAAGACAGTGATCCATGCGAACTAAGTACTGATTACAGTCACTGTGTTGCAAAAATAACATAGACACATCCAACAGAACATATGCCTTCAGTCGCATTAGGTAAAATAAGTTGTTTAATGGTTCTCTTTTACGTCATAATTTGGGAAACACAATCTCTTCCGCATTCCTTTGTGTATATTGCGCATTTCTTTGTGTGGTTCGATAGGAAAATATGTTATGCAGCTTTAAAAACAAAAAAAAACGCCCTTAAACCACCTCAAATACACAATTTCTCACCATGGTAGATTTACGTAAAGATAGTCGTGACTGTGACTTGTGTATTTCTCTGCCCCAGATGATCAAGACCAGGGCGTCACGGAGGAGAAGGAAGAGAAAGAGTACAACAACGACTACATCAGTATCATCATTGGCGCCCTGGGGGCCCTAGTGTTCCTTCTCCTCGCCGTGGTTCTCATCTTCTTCTGCCGCCACAAGCGCCGCAAAAACAACAGCAACGGGCGAGGCAGCAGCAGCGTGAGCAGCAGCAGCAGCACCAACGGCCACGTTGTGCTCAAACCCGCGGGCAACAACCTCGTGACCATCAACCTCACGGACGTCCGCGGCAGCGTGAACGGCAAGGTCTCGAACGGTAACATGTACAACAGCATCGCTACGGACGACGCAGACTCCGACCGTGACGCCTCGGCGGGAGGTTGTTGTAACGGCGGAAGCGTGAACGGCAGCATCAACGGAAGCGGAAGTGGAAAGTTTGGCTGTAAGCCGCCCTACATGCAGCCCAAAGACACCATTCAGGGTAGACTACTCTCTTCCATGCATTGCCTGCCTCATCATTTCATAGCCTAGTTACGGCCCTTGCCTTTCCGTACCGTTGAGTTCTTTGAGTTTATTTATGGGTTTTGATTTGGTAATAAATTTTGATTTTGGCTTTTTTATTTTATTTCTAAGAGTACAGTCAGTGGATGGCGGCACATAAACTAAACAATTTTTAGAGGTTCTTATTTCAATAATTTGAGGTCTCGGGGATGATAACTAAGAGGAAGGTTTTGTTTAACCATCGGTTGCCTCAAATAATTTAGAACAAAAGAATGCGTCAACATTAGAAACTCTCATACGATTTTTGCATGTCCACTAAACATTCTTTTTTATTTATATAATTATAGCTAAATTAAAACTCACAGCCTGTTTGAACGACCTAGCACTAACAATAATTTTGTAAATTTGTAACCTCACAATCACGGAAACAATTTGTTTTAACCAATAAACTGGTACTTTACAAGTGATAAATTAGAAGCCTGAACCCTAATAATTTAACTAACTGATTGCAAAATTGTTATAAATTTCAACAGATCTTTTTTGTCATGTTTTTGTAAAGTTTTAATCCATGTATGCATGTATTGCACTAAAACATGTCACAAAGATTCTGCTGTAGTTCAAAGATGATTATTCTTTATTTAGTCTTTTATCATTTTTTTATTGACATAACTAACTCTTTTTAAAATGAGAAAACTGAATCTACACTTATTTGTGCAAATTTAAGAAACGACAAAACTGGTTTAAGTATTTCTCAAATAAAAAAAAATGTTTTTCCACTTCTTTAAAAATATAAAGTGTATTTAGGCTTGTATTTTCTTAAATCATAATTATGAGATTTAATCAAATGCAACGTCTCCCCATTCCATTCTCTCAAAATAATGTACTCGTATCCTCGATTCCTCTCATAAGCCTCTCTTACTTACATACATTATCCACTTTTCTTTGACTAAATTCTAGCCACTAGCGTTGGATCGCAATTTCAATTGAAAACGAAATTCAAGCAAGGTTTGCTCATAAAAAATTCATTCCCTGATATTATCACGGTTCATTCCGAAGTTATTTGTTATTGATTATCATTACAAGGAGTTGTTAAAAGTGCTTAGCACTCTGAAATGAAAAAGAAGAAACTAATTTATAAATTAACGTTGCTTATGCCACAAAGTTTCAGTTAATATATTGTTTTTTTAAATCTTAGATATTACAGAAACAAAACGAACTGCCTTTGTCATTGATCACTGTAAAATGATTGCATTCTTTTGTCCTCTAACAGTCCCACTAAACCTCAAGTATTTATTTCCTCCCCATCATTCTAACACCTCTTTGTTGTATAATTTTTTTATTAACCCACTCCTTCCTTCTACCCTCACAACCCCCCTACTCTACTATTCCATGTATACCTTTACTGGTACCTGCCTTTCCTGGTGGGGGGCACCTCACAGTTATGGGAGATAAGTCTAGAGACCCTCAGCGCTACATCACGTGTTTCACAGTGGCTTCCCCTGAGTTAGACCAGGACTATTTGTGTCCAGTGGTACCGCCGTCAGGAGCAGCGTCAGGTCCATAAGTTCTTATACACGACCAGATACATCCTGGCATTTGGCGTCTTGTTCCTAACTTTTCACTATGCATTTTTCTCTTTCCTCCTTCTCTCCCAGTTCCAGTCTCTCTTCCTTTTTTTTTGTTTCTCTACCTGTTTCGATTTTCTCTCTCGCAGCCTCTCTCTCTCTCTCTCTCTCTCTCTCTCTCTCTCTCTCTCTCTCTCTCTGCACCTCTGTCTCTCTATCCTTCTGTGTTTCTCTTACTCTGTCTCTCTCATTCTGTTTCTCTCTCTACTTTGTCTCTGTCTCTGCCTGTCTTTGTCTGTCTGTCTGTCTGTCTGCCTGTCTGTCTGTCTGTCTGTCTGTCTGTCTGTCTCTGTCTCTCTCTCTCTCTCTCTCTCTATCTATCTATCTCTCTTTTCTATGTCTCTGTCTGTCGCTCTCTCTCTTCTCTCCCTCTTTCTCTCTCTCTTATGCGCAACTTCTTTCACTGACTTATCTTACTGCATTATTTTGTGCCTCCATATCTAAATATCATCTTCTCTCTCGTTTTTTTCCTCCATGTTGTCTTTCTATTTTACTCTTCTTATGTAACTCCTTCTGTCCGTCTACCCACTCCCACTTTTGGTCAAGCACTTTTTCTGTTCTCTCACTCTTTTACATCTTCAGTTTCAAATCATTGCGTCGTCCTTTCATCTGTAGTTTTTTTTAACATCAAGACATTCAAAGGCATGCAAATAATGTCACTTCTAAGCATTCTGCTTGCCTATGAACGAATGTGCTTTCTTCTTACGCTAGGGAATCTAAGAACTACAGCAATTTCCTCTTTGAGACAGTCGCTGTCTCTGTCTGTCTGTAAGCTCTTCCCCGTTTAGCATCTTCACTATCAGTTCAACCTTTTTTTTTCTCTATTTGTTTTATTTTGTCTGACATCAACTTTCAGTTTTACGTCTTTTCTCATTAATAAAAAACGCAAAAAGAAAACATCAAAACAACAATAACATTAATACATAAAAATAACTAACATTTACCAATAATATTATGAAGAGGTAACACCTAAAGCTTAAGTTCGATAGCTATGCTTTGTTTCAATTGGTTTTTCGCACCAGATAGATCACGGCTTTACTCTTCTTAGTAAAAAGCATGATTCTTTTTTTTTTAGTTTTAAATCTCTCAGGTTAATTTTACTTAGTGTGATTGATTGCTTTCAAACTCGTTTCTGTTTTTTTTTTTTTCCGGCATGATTTGACGTGACATTTTTGTGCACGGTAGGTCTACTTCTTTGATATTGATTTGCTGTGAAATAGATAGCTATTTCTGTGCTCCAGTCTAACAGGCATTGCTTCACTTTGTTATCAATTCCAAGGTATTAACTCTTGACAACATCAATGAAAACTAACATCCGAAGCAAAACGTATTTTAACGAAGTGCCAAATGTGCACCAAACCTTAAATTAGAATGCCATTGGTTGTCTCAAAATACATACCGGTATTATTACTAATATTTCAATATTTCTGTGTAGCAATTTTGTTACATCTTCACTTACAACACCAGTCTATTAATATGGTGAAGTTGTTGTTTATTTTGTTATAAGATTGTTTTAAATATTATTTGGCTCTACGTGTTGTGACGAATAATTAGAAAAGATAACTGAAACCTAAACCAACTTACAAAGGCAATGGCGCTATTCTGGCAATGCATGGAGCAGAAATCTGCCCAGGTGGTATCTTGTGGTTTCTTTGTCTCTGTCATACAAATTTTTATAGTCGATTATAATTTCTATGCCGCAATGCTGTAATTGTTTTCATTTTTCTATTATTTTTTGCATGATTTTAAAAAGTTAAGAAATCTACACTCTTTAAAGGCATGGGTAGCTAGTCATTCTTTCGGTTAAGCGGTTTTTCAAATTAAGGTATTTTTAATGAAATAAATAGACGTTTAAGTTTATTTTTTATGGAAAAGATACTTTAAATGATGACAATTTATATTTTTCTAGTAACACACATTTTTATCATTATTACGAGTGTACTAAAATACTATTTTTAAATCATGGTAATTTTTTTCCTAAATCGACTAGTCTTATAATTTTGTACCCCTTTTTTATTTAAATTAAATTGCATATTCCTCCTTGAAAAAAATGCATTACAACTTTTTACTTCAACTTAGTTTGATCTTTCTAAATTTGTTTCGTATTGTAAAAAAGTTAAGCTAGAGCAAACTTCAATACTTTTGATGTTAATCGACACCAAATTCATAAAAGAAAAAGTAATGCATTGCTTAGATGTTGGTTTCTGACAGCATAGCTCAAGATTTCTGAGATTGCAGGTTCTTTCTTGCTTTAACATTTCAGTTATTATATTTTACATTAATAAGAAATATTTTACACGAAAATCGTTAAATCTAAGAGTGCTAGCTTTTTATCAGTTAATAGAATTAGGTTATTTTTATACAATATATTTATCCCTCTCGGGAAATTGGCTATGTTACTCAGCGTCACTGTGTCGCCACAAGAACAGCGCCACTAATGCCCCAGCAGGCCAGTACAGTTGAAGGCCACTTTAAACCCATATGCAGGGTGTCGCAGGCGCATATGACAAATTCAAGAATAGCCTGTAGCTGGGTACCCATTTTACAGGTGGGTGGATTGAGGAAAATTCGTGTAAATTGCTTTCCCAAGGCAATTGCAACATGGCATGGTCGGGAATCGAACCCGCGACCTCCAGATCTCAAGTCCGACGCGCTAACCACTTTGCCACGCTGCCCCATGCGTTACATAGTTCTTCATCTCATGTACATGTAGGGCCTAGAGGAAAAGGATCTTAAGTTTTACGATTCTGAAGTAAACTTATTTCTCAAATCACGCTCTCACTAAAATGATAGTCTAACTCTCACTAAAATAGTAGCCTAGCGCATAGGTTAGTTAACAATAAAAAGATCAACGAACTTTCTTTTTCGTTATGGATTGAACCTGTTTTCTGCCCTCTTCACAAACTCCATAGGGCTAACCAAGTCCATCAATTGCGTAAAAAAAAATCCCTTCCTCCCAAAAGCCTCCTAAGTTTTTCTACCGTACCTAAACATTAAAACCAAGTCGCCAGTCTCTGAACGGGATGATTAACCGTGTTATTTTGTTGCCTTTTTGTTTGTGGAAACAATTTATAAACACGCCGTTTCTTTTTTTTATACACGAAAATCATTACCCTAGACCCAACTGCTCTTTATTCTTTGACTATCATTTTTTAAATAAAAAAATATTGTCCCCCCCCCCCCCCTCCCCCCGTCCCATTTTTTGTAACCTTCTTCATTTCCTCTGCAACCCCATTAAACCAATCGTTGCTGAATTTTGTATTGATTGGTTGATTACTTAACCGCCCATTTCTCCAACCCTTTTCCCAATCTCAGGGCATCCCGAACACCGCGATTACGCAGTCCCGGATATAACGAAGTCAGCACTTGTGGTCGCTCTGCCCCCGCGAGCCCCGCCCTCCCAGCTGCCGCTGCTGTCGGAGAAACCGCCAAACTATGACGCGCTGTACGCGGCCGCTGACATCGTGCACGTTCACGGCGCGGCAGGCGGTGTGGGGAACGGCATGCAGGGCGTTAGCGGTAACAACGTGTACGCTGTACCCAACGCCGAGCTGCTCTGTAGCATCGACTACACGGTGATGGAGCTGAGACGGGAGGATCTCAGATTTGTTGAGGTGCTCGGAGAAGGACAGTTTGGAGAGGTAAATCTAGACTGTTGCAATTGTTTTGACAAAAAATACACATATTTGACAAGAATACAAGAATATCCATCGGTGAGGGTCTTAAGCCCGTCGATGGTCTTGAAGTTTCCAACCCCGATTTGCCTTGTTTTTATTTCTTTCAATGTTATTTTCTCTTTCCGGTTTTCCGTGCCATGCCTTATTATGTCATGTCTTTGTCTTTCTACCGTGTCCTATTGGCTCTTCTTTATGTCTCATCTAGTCTCTCTTTGTCTTATTTTTCCAATCTTTTATGAACGCCATGTAAACGGTTGTACTTTATTCATATTTTGTCTTCTTACTTGTTTCATATCTACGTCTTTAACCACGTACCTTTTTATATGATTCGGACAAATGTGTTCTTCAGCTTCTACCATTTTCAAAATTCGAAATAGTTATAGAGTATTGGATTATAACATATTCTTTGTGAAGCAAACTGAAAAGTAAAAGGGTCTCTTTCCTTCTATTGTCTAAAAGCTGTATAGCTGTAAGATCTTAAATCCATTATTTTGGCCAAAAAGCTGTGTGTATCTATAACTTGTCCCTAACTCTGTGCATCCACCACTCACGCTACAGGTCCACCTGTGTGAGGCCATGCACGCTGACGATCTGATGGCAGATGAGATTATGCTTAACCGCTCTTTGCCTAGAAATCCCTTGCTTGTCGCAGTGAAAATGTTAAGACCTACCGCTGATGATAGAGCAAGGTGAGTGAAAAGATTGGTGTGTTACATTAAGATCATTTTAAAAAGTACCATTGTTTATGTGTTCGAGTAGTTGACACTCAGTTTTTAAAGCCACAGGTTCCGAAGATCGGACCGAGGCTTGGCAGGTCGACCTCTATTCTTTATATAAATAAAAGCTTTTTACATACATTTTTCTTGCACCCATGGGGGGGATTGATTTACCACAGCTAAAGGCAGTTAAAGATATTTCCAGTAAACCAGGGCAATGATAATTTCACTGCTTTCCTATGAAATCAGAACGTTTGTTGGACAAAAACTGGCTTTCTGAGTAACCCTTGTAAAATACTAAAAGGATTTGATCTGATTTGTGAGAATGGTAAAAGGCCAAGATTTCTGGTACCCTATGGATATACTGATAAAGCTTTTAGCCTGCAAAAAAAAATTGGAGAATCTAAATTTCAATCGTATTCAGCTGTCGAGGCAATGTCTTTTAAAGTTGAACAGGAACAAAGAGACAATGTTTTAATGTTATTGTGATGAAACGAGAGAATATGGAAGCTTTTCTTCATGACTGTTCTCTTTGTTTATTTCATATTAAATAGCATTACCTTCTCCACAAAGACTTCGAAAGCTTAACTAGATAAATTTGACATTCTGCTAAATTTAAGTATTGAAAAAGTTTAAACTGACACTCTCAGGGATACAGGCTGCTGTGAAGTTTACTGAGTCCTGAAATACTAGTGAAGTTTCTCAAACCAACTGTTTTAAATGCTGAATGTAGTAGCATCGTAACATAGCTGTCGGGCAAAAAGTAAGAACCCCACTGACGTAGGTCCTAACCTTACAGCTAGTGCCTAACTTATGTTGTGCCAGAAAACTTCTCTGTTTAATTGATGAATTATATTTTCAGCAAAATAAAGCACTGAATATTTGAAACAATAAATAATGAAATAAAAACCAGGAAAATGTCAAACTCAAAGATCTCAACCTAGTGTGTCAAAACTAACAGTCCTTTGTGTCCACTCCAGAGCGGACTTCCACAAGGAGATCAAAATCATGTCTCAACTGAAGGACCTGAACATCGTGCGTGTGTTGGGCGTGTGTACCAGGGAAGAGCCTCTGTGTATGGTGGTCGAGTACATGAAGCATGGAGACCTCAACCAGTTCCTCATTGATCACGAGCCGGAGAGCCCCATGGCACAGGCTTCCAACATCAAGACCCTTAGGTATGTAGATCGCTAGAATTTTGTTTAAATCTTTTTTTTTATCTAGTAAATAAACTGGATGATTTACAACCCACTACTTTGTGATGTTATTTTTTTTCAGCTCAGTCACACTCACATAATTTGTGAACTATCATGATACTCAATTACACAGAAAATTTGAAAAACGGGCATAGGAAATCAAGATATAAACTTAGCTTTAATTTTTTAAAGTAACCAAGACACAATAGACAAGGCAAACATTCATAAATTTTTGTTAACACCAAGAATATAAATGTCTTGTGTACAGGGTGAATGAGTCGGATGTCGCAATTTTTTTTAACCTGCAAAGGCATTGCTGTTTTTGTGCCATTCTCTTCTAAGCTTCTTAGTTTAAAAAATTTCACGAAATTATGAATATTTTTTGGAAAAATATCTAAAACTTTAGTGGAATTAAAATATTGAGAGTATAAAAGAAGAAAAGTAAACCTTTAATTGCTGTTTTCTAAAAAAAAAGGAATTTTCGACTTCTGACTCATTGAGCCTAGACGCGAAACAAAAATTTAGCTGTTTTTTTCTGATACTACATGCCCCTTCAGATAAAGAAGAGCAATTGTTGGTTTTTGTTTTCTGGAATGTATAAGAGTATTTCTCATCTAAAAAAAAGAAGGATACGTATAGTTTTCATTCTGGTAAAGAATCGCCTTGTCTACTTGTGAATTTATTTCTCAGGTAATTAAAAATTTTATTTCACAAAGTTCTCTCTATTTCTTTCCCTCAGCTATGGCTGCCTGATCTTCATCGCTGGGCAGATTGCATCAGGCATGAAGTATTTAGAATCTCTGAACATGGTGCACCGAGACCTGGCCACACGCAACTGCCTGGTTGGCCATAACTTCCTCATCAAGATTTCCGACTTTGGCATGTCTCGCAGTCTCTACAGCTCGGACTACTACAGGATCGAGGGTCGCGCCGTGCTACCCATCAGATGGATGGCTTGGGAGAGCATTTTGCTGGTGAGTTTATTGCAGTGTCATTTGATTGTTTCTCTTGTCAAGACGTTTTCTGACTTACCTGCAAGCTATGAACCACATGGCCATACCGTTTTTTTTTTTTCAAATTGTATAATTAAATTGGTTATTTCAATTCAGTTTTAGCAGGTTTTGAAATGGTCCAAGTCTAAATTATTTCCAACTGGGCTGTACATAACACATATTTGGACACAGCTTTCTGCACACATTTCTGTTACATTATTTACATTTATCTTTGTTTCCATATTTTATGTAGGGATTTATGTTGACCATGATCTAACATCTCTTTACCCTGCAAACCCTTCAGCTCATTCTTGTCTATTTCTCTAACTCCAGGGCAAGTTCACTACCAAGAGTGATGTTTGGTCCTTTGCTGTTACACTCTGGGAGGTGCTGACTTTCTGCCGTGAGCAACCGTTCCTCAACCTGTCGGACGAGGCAGTCATTGAGAATGCCGGCCACTGTTACCGTGATGACGGTCTCCAGGCCGTTCTGCCCATGCCCAACAACTGCCCGAAAGAGATCTACGACCTGATGTGTGAGTGCTGGAACAGAAACGACGGAGTAAGACCAACCTTCAGAGAGGTTCACATGTTCCTACAGCGGAAGAACATGGGCTACAACCCGGCCGATGAAAAGCTTGGTCAAATGGGAGTGCCCATCTGTTGATGAAGTGTGGAATCGTTATCATTCTATGATGTTAGGAATGGAAAACGTAAAAGCTTACTTAAAACACTGGAGGTCTTGTGTTCTAGTGAACAAACAATAAAGCACAAGTATTGGTGTTGATCAGATTGTAAGAAATGCGTTTCTTGGAAAATGCATGACTATCCAGTCTTGGTAAGTCTATGTGCAACATGAGTCACTTGATGTTGGTGATAAGTAGAAATCAAGCAGCAAAGCAAACTAGCTGCAAGAATGGAATCCAACTCGCAGAAGTCCCAAGTATGAAAGACATGTGATTTTCAAACAGAGATATAAATGGACAAACTTTCGGAGCTACAATCTTAGTGTGATTTGGTAGCTAGGTGGAAAAATTTAGGTTGCCCTTTCTATATTTCAAATGCCAATTTTACTTTTGTTTTTAAACAAGCAGATCAAGAAATACATATATATCACATTCAAAACATGTTTTTATTAACTAAGGTCATTTTTGAAACTGGTGAATAATAAAAGCATACTAGATGCCTTGGAAACCAGATACTAGCTTTTTGAAGGGTTGAAGATGAAGCAAATTTTATGACATTCTCCTATCACACAGTGTAGTTCGTGTCAAAAATACCATTTAAACGGTTTTTAGCTTAAAGAACTGTTTTTTCGCAACTTTTTGATTGAAAATTACAATAAATATGTGCATAAAAGTAGTTGTAGCAGTAAGATGAATGTCCACAGCTTCTGAAAAACTTGAAAGTAAAAAACAAAAATGCAAAACTGTGTGACCATGGGAATGCTTTTTCTATAGCAAAAAAGCACAACTTTTCTTTGACACTTACAGCCAGTTAGGCGGTTCCTTGTTATGTTTGTGACTGCTCATTGCATGAACAGATGTTTTCAAGGGAAGAGACCATACTTTAAAACTGGAAGGATCTATTATTTTTTCGTGTTTACACCCATGTGCTAATGCATCTCCCAAAATTGTCTAACTGGAGCAAAAGCAAAACTGTAGTAAACCTTTGGATTTCACTTCAAGCTTACAAGCTAATTCTGTCATTTAGCCTGTGATTCACAAATGCTGCCAGTTAGCCAAGTAGCCCCCGAGGCAGAGATAAATATTCACAAAGGGCCAGCTGTGGAAAATGGATAATATTATTCTCTTTCAAAAACCTACTTTTGTGAAATGGCAAGCCATAAGAAAATTCTCAAGAGTTCATTTTGAGTAACACTTGAAAAATCTTGTGAACTTGAAGCGCCACTAGCCCAAGACTGAATTCTGTTCTTGTTAACTTGTATCTACACAAAGACGAGGAGGTGCTGCCTGTCGCAAATACAGGAATACCTGGGTTTTTTTGTAAACTATGTTGAGATATTTTTTCCTTCAAAGATATACAACTCAAAGATACACGGCTGTTTAGATACCGTATACAATGTACATCGACAGAAGACCTCAATACCTCAACCAAACGACAATAGAACAAAGAGAGTTTTTCCTGAATTCCTTTGTTAAAATAAATTACCCAGTTTTCTTTTGCATGATATTTCTACCCCACAGTCCCAGTACATTTTTGACAGCGGTACCCAAACCCTGTTCATTAAGACGAGCATTTAGTAAATAATTCTTTTTTTCTTTTTAATTGCCATCACCATGCTACAAAATGTATGGCATTTTAAGTTCACCATGTTGTTTTGCATATGTGATTTTTTTAAATAACATTT
The DNA here is from genome assembly GCA_019649035.1 of Elysia marginata. Taxonomy (NCBI): domain Eukaryota; kingdom Metazoa; phylum Mollusca; class Gastropoda; family Plakobranchidae; genus Elysia; species Elysia marginata. Next base: position 67,605 of record BMAT01000373.1, read on the forward strand.
TTTGTCCCTTTGACTGGTGATCAGTTGAAGATGTATAACAGTATAACAAACAAAGACATGTTTGTCTTCTATGAGGAAAAAAACTATGTTAATATAATTATTATTATACGTGCAATGAGCACTGAAAATATGTATAATTCTTGCATGTCTAGTTTTTTTTTTCTCTAAAAATAAATGTGCTCATTGCATTTTTTTACATTATGAACAAATCTACTTTGTATATTATTAAATTATATGTTTCTTTTTTTCCAATCAATCTGGGCAGAGCTTTAACAGTTTTGTATAGAAGTGGCACACACATGCTTACAATACAGCCCCTGAGTAGGGCAAACAAATTTCCTCATTTAATGCTCTTACTTTCTCAAAAAAAAGTCTTTATAAAATCTTTAAAAGATAACAATTCTGGGCATTAAAAGCCATTTAATGTTGTTAATTCTCCTTCTTACTTGTGTGCTACAGACTTGTATGTCTTTAAACGCTTGTCAACATTATGTTTGTGGCAATGTCTCTAGATGGCTGTTGTATTGTGACCACTGTTGAGCTGATTTGTTTTCTTTTTAGGTGGAATGCAATTTTGGAATAGTGAAAGTCACCTTTTTTTATTCCGTATCTCAAATGAAAAAAAAATTAAACTTAAAGTTTTTGTTTTGCTTTCCTATGTTTTATCAAATCAAAGACTTGAAGAATGCCGAAAATATAGTTTGTATTTATTTTAAGTACCAGTGTGTTGATCTTTATCTAGTACCAGTAATTTTTTTAACTCAAACTCTGAATATATTGAAATTCTATCACACTCTTTCTTACTGTTTCTATTGCTGCCTTTTAATGATGAGAAAAATTATTCAGCCGTATAACTCAATGTAGTTGTGATAGCAATAACGTTCCATAAAGGAGCACAATTCGAGTTCGGTTGTGGCAACTTTAAATTGGTCAAATGTTAGAAACTTTTAATTTGTGAAAACCTCTGTATTTAGTTTTTTATTATCTTGTTCTCTCGTATATTGTAAATTCTTAGAGGTTCTAACATCTATCAACTTCCATGCAGTTTTAACCATTTGGAAGTTCACAAAAAATGCACCGATTAAAATATCAATACCTTCGAATGTCAAAATTACGACTGCAAGATATAGACTCCTTAGTTTCTGAACCTGGTGTCTGTCTGTTTGTCTCTCTCTCTTTCTCTCCCTCTCTCCTTCTCTCTCTAAAGTGGTGCTTTATTAACTAATGTACAACATTCTCATATTAAAGCCAAGTAAACATGGGATAAACTTTTTCATGTGAACAGCTTCATTTCACTCGCTTTTTTTTAGAGTTTCACTAATATCTATTATGTCTTTATAGTACACATTTTTCGCAGATTTACTGCAACTTAAAACAAAAAGATAGCTTTAGACATAGGACGGGCAGCCAGTGCAGATAAATTGGATGTCAGCAATTCAAATTTCAGGAAACTATTTTTTAAAGCTTTTTTTCTCCTAATGCTTTAAATCGAGAACAGTTGTTTTATCTCGGCACAAATTTTTAGTAATTTCAGAGGAATCTTTTGGAAGTTAAGAATAATGCACTGCTCAAAAAAGCAGTGCCTTAGAATTATGAAACTTGAGACATCCGACTCATTGTGCAAGCTTCAAGCATCTTGACAATAAAACTTGCATTTTTTTTGCTTTTTTATATCCGTTTCACAAGCTTCTTTTTATGTGAGTTCTGTTAATTACTGTTTTAAGAACAAAAGAAGATAAGTACAGCCCTTAGATTTGCGTCAGTATCATTTTCAGAAAATTTCGGTTCAAGAAATCTTGTTAGGTTTGTGCTACAGTCGAATTTTATGTTATGGATTTTAGTTGATGCTGCTACTCTGGTATATTTGTTTTCTGCTGTGTAAATTCTGCTAGGGTCACTGTCTACTGTTGTACATATGATACATAATTACTCCTGTGCCATGCCCTGGCGTATAAGTTATAGAAACAAATGTATAAATTAATAAAGCTGAATTTTTTAAAACACATGAACGTTTTTTGCTATGTTATGATTTTTATAATAAAAAGAAAAATAAAGAGTGGGGGCGGCGAGATAGTTACAGAGACAGACAGGCTGACAGAGACAGGCAGAGAGAGAGACAGACAGACAGAGAGACTGACAGAGATAGACAGACAGAGAGACAGACTGGTAGAGACAGACAGGCAGACTGACAGAGACAGGCAGAATTGCATTAAGTAATGCAGTGTCTAGTTTACTGAAAGCCAAAGGGTTTAGAGACGGACAGAGAGAGAATGTTACAGAAACATGGACAGAGATAAATACGACATAAGATAGAGTGAAAGATAAAAAGAGACAGGCAAGAAAAAAACTGTGAGAGAGACAATACGGACAGAAGGAAAGTTAGAGAGATAGTGTGAGACAAAATATATACATATGAGAGAGAGAGAGAGAGAGAGAGAAAGAGAGACAGAGAGACAGA